>CM022701.1:86188-254996 GCA_012295165.1 Asparagus setaceus | reverse complement strand
TGGTGAATTGGTTAGCCCACGAGTGAAGTGGTGCAAAGTTAGTGAATCTCCTGGAATATTGAAGTGTAGTTGAAGATTTATTAATATGTGAGTATAATTCCATATCGGATAGAATAATGACGATTTGAGCTAATACCTAGTAGTTATAGCTTTTACACTAAAATTGATTCGTAGCTTCTGTTTAAAGCCCATCAACTCTAGGTTGGTCACGTTTTCTCCCCAAATATTATTTTCCTTTTCTCTTAATAATGATCTGGTACTGATAATAATAGTGTTCATGGATTAGGAATGAAGATGCTCTAGATTTTTCACCACTTTGTCTCTAATCTTCTTCTGATTTGAGGACCAAGGACTAAGGAGACTTTTTTGTGTGTGCCATATTTAGAAAATAAATACTCAATCAAAAAGAAAAAGAAAAACAATACAGGTTGCAGCATATATATCTTTCTAAAGGCAGATGTTTAAAATTTACTTGGATTCTCAAAGAAATTAACTAGGAAAATTACGTAAAGAAACGTTTCTCTTCTCTGACACACTAGATCCTTCTCTCTCCTCTACAATAGTTTATAAATGACTTTTGTGGTTAAGACCTTGACCTTATTAAACTTTTAATTAACTGGATAGAAATATTAATGCAATGGCTAAATTATTATAACTTAAATGAATTTAAATAATATTTATATCTATCTATACTATATATATTAAGAAAAATCCCTTTTTTGTCATTGTGAGCCACTATTTTAGAATTTTGAAAATGCCCTTACATTAAAAAAATAATTGTAAATGCCCTCACACTTCAAAAGAAAAACAAAAATGCCTTCACACTTGGCAAAATCAAAGGGAGCATTTTCACAGTTGGAAAACATAAGTGAAAATACACTCAAAAGTATACCTATTCATTTACCTAACAATTCTATTGCTATACTCTATCTGCATGCATTGCATGCACATGAATACTAGTTAATATTAAAATAAGACTTACCTAAAAGTTGATATCTAAACTTATATAAAAATCTTTCCTTGTGTAACCTTTTAGGTATAAAACCGGTCTTAAAAATAAGTCGTTACATATTATTTCGTTTATCGGCTACGTATCCTCCAAAACTTCAATATTTATTAACTAACCCTCTGAATCTCGTTATTTGTTTACTTACCCTCAAAATCTCACATTTATCAAAATTCCACGCATGTTTCAATTTTTCTGCTCAAAATCTTAAGCCTCACGATATCTAAAAGAAGGACTTTGAGTGGATAAGTCTAATTAAGGGTTACTTAGACATTAGTTCATCACATCTCCAATAATTCCATATTACTCCTGGAAATTGTATCACGAGTCCCTTTAAATCATACGGGTCTTGCAATTTGGTCTCCAATGACCAAAAATACCCCCCCTCAGTTTATGTTTTACCCCCAAAAGTCCTCTTGTTCAAGACCACTTAGGATTTGAGGGACCAATATGAAATTGTTGAAGATGTCAGGGACTAATTTCTAAAACAACCCCTATATAAACGCCGCTCTAGATCATCATCATCTTCATGAGTGCAAGCATCTCGATGGAGAATCATCCCGATGATGTTTTGTTAGAAATCCTATCGAAATTACCCATCAAATCCCTGCTCAGATTCCAGTGCGTATCGAAATCATGGCGATCCCTAATCTCCGACCCCAAATCCCACAAGAAGCTGCCGCCGGCGATGGCCGGCCTCTTCTCCGCCGGCGCCGCCTCCAATTTCGTCTCCCTCGCTTCTCGATCCTTCGTCGATCCATCCACGATCGACTCCGGTCTCTCTTTCTTGCCTGAATCCGGCCGAATTCTCGGCGTCTGCAACGGTTTGCTCCTCCTCTCAAACCCTAATTCCCTCCTCGTCTGCAACCCCGCGACGAGAAAACGGGCGAAAATCTCGAAGCCACCTAGGGTTTCCAGCGAATTGGCCCTTGCTTTTGATCCCAATTCCGATACCCACTTCAAGATCGCATCTTTCCCCTTGCCGGAGAATGATCCCAGGCGCCGTTGGTGCTCCGACGATGTCGACGTCTTCTCGTCGGAGATCGGCAGCTGGAGCACTGTCAGTGGAATCGCCGGCCTCAGTGAGGTTTGCTCCACAAACACCCGCATTGCTTACTCAAAGAATGAATCTTTTTACCTTCTTGATGTCTATTATGGTCGTACTTTTGCGCTTGATTTGAAACTGAAGGAGTGTCGGCCATTACATTGGCCTGATGGGTCGATTCAGAAGGCTGGGCTTTATGCGCACTGTTTTGGGTTTTTTAGGGGGATGTTGCATATTTCATTCCTAATGCGTGATGCTATGCATGTCTGTGTCCTTGAGGACTCTAGGAGTGGTCGTTATGTTTTGAGGTTTAGGAAGAGCATGAGAGAGATAATGGGTAAGTTTTCTGATAGTATGGTTCTTGTGGATATCCCCGCTTTTCATCCAGATTTGGATATAATCTTTCTCCAGTTACAGTATAAGTATAAGGGTTATTCGAATGAAAATATGCCGGAGATACTGTTCTCTTATCATTGGGGGAGTGGCAAATTGGAGGAGATCTGCATTCGTGAGAACGTTGAACCTATGTTTGCTTACGCACCTTGCTACAATGATGATCTGAAGTTGTAGATGTTGGTTGTAAGAACAGTTAATGTCATCAGTTCTGTTGTGTATTTGTAAAATATTATTAGAAATGTTCTTTCCATATCTGTAAACATTTTTATTTTCTAAAGTGGATCCTTGTGCTTATGTTATGCATTGCCATTTATTGCCTGTCAATATTATCTTAATCTTTATTGTCTAACCCATGATGTAATGGACATGGATATGGGATGTGGGTATGACAACGTAACGACACGGTAGTGAGGACAAGGTTTGAAATTCTTAGTCTCACCCTTGTGTCTAATACGTTTCCAGTGCCTCTAGGATATATTTGCCAATTTTAAATGCGTGAAAGAAGCATTTGACACGTACATAAAGTATCAAAATATCCGAGCATGTTGTAGAAGTATCTCTGCAACTGTCTCGCAAATGCTGTTATCCTCAACCAACTACACTTGCTTGTGTTCTCATCAAGGGGGCACTTTTTTGTAACTCATTGCAACCAACCTTGCAATTTGGATGTATCACAACGATATATCAGTCCTTCCAACCCTGTCTAGCATATCAAGATGCACAGGCCATTATCATCCACAATAGTTTCTAGTCATTGACAAACCTATGTGACTGAGGTATGGTGGAATTAAAAGAAGGTTATAAGAAGAAAAAAGAAGTACACAAAATCAGGGTAAAATAAAGAATGAACAAAATAATAAATAGAAAATAGAAGAGCAAAATTCCGAATGAACTTCAAAGCTGAAAAGGATCTTTATGATCCTCGAAGAATGAAGAGTAAAGCATTAATTGAGAAACATCTTTTGCTCTTGTTAGATTGAAAGATCTTAACTTGATCTGCATATGTTTGATAAAAGAATACTCTTCTATTTTGACCTAAATGGAAAGTGTTCAAGGATCATGAAATCTTTAATTGGTCTTAGTTACTCTTAAGGATAGGGTGGAAGAAGGAAATAGATTCTCAAGGAAAGAAAGGATTCAGCTATTTCGAAAGAATTGAATGAGGATTCATACGAGGTGAAAATCTCATGTACAATTCTATGGAGTGACATTATGGGTGTCTTATCTGTCAAGTTTTCCACTCTCACCACAAAAAACCAAACTTCCTTACATGGAATTGTAAGAGTATGCTATCCTCTGGATTTGAAATCACTGGTATTGGCTTCACAAGAATATTTTGTAGTATTGGCAAGTGAACTATAGTATGTAAGTACTCTATTGCAGTTCCTTTATGGTTGTCGGTTAGATATGGATGTAGCATGTCAAGATACACAATAAATTGTAGCGTGGACACGTCTTGAGAGTCTGAGACACATCAATTGATTCAAGCCTTACCCATCCTTTGTATCGTCTAGGCTTGAGAATACTTACTTCTTTAGTATGCGATGCTTGTGTTCTTTGAGATGTACAAACTAGAAATGAAAATTTTGAGTTAACGGGAATAAAAGAATAACAAAATGTTGAATCATCTGCTGTATCGTTCATCAGCAAACCTATCGGCTTTATGGAATAGTGGAAATTGTGGAAGGGAATAAAAAGAAAAAAAGAAGTAAAGGAAATCGAAATGGAATAAAGAATAAACAAAGTAATAAGTAGAAAATAGAAGAGCCTGATTCCAAATGAACTTCAAACCTGAGAAAAAGATCTTTATGATTTTTGAAGAATGAAGGGTGAAGGATTCATCGGGAACATCTGTTGCTCTTATTAGATTGTAAGATCTTAATTTGATCTTCATATGTTTGGTAAAAAGAGAAAATCTTCTCCTTTGACAAAAATGGAAAGTGTTCAAGGAACAGGAAATCTTGAATTAATTGGTCTTAGTTAATCTTGGGGTTAGGGTGGAGGAATGTAAGAGATTCTCAATCAAAATGAAAGGGTTCAACTATCTTCAAAGAATTAGAAGAGCCATATGGGGTGACAATCTCATGTAAAATTCTATAGAGTGACATTAAGGGTGTCTTATTTGTCAACTTTTCCATTATCTACATGAAATTTCCAGAGTACGATTGACCTCTAGTTTCAAATCACTGCTTATATACTTGGTACTGGCTTCCCAAGAATATTTTGTAGTGTTGGCTAACTGTAGTATGTAAGTACTCCATTGTAGTTCCTTCATGATTGTCAGTTGGATATGGATGTAGCATGTCAAGGTACACAATATTGGTGTGTAGACAAGTCATGAATACACATCCTATTCTAGCCTTTCCATCCATTATATTGTCTAGTCCTCGAGAATACTTGCTTCTTTAGTATGCTCTGTTGTGTTCTCTGATGTAGAAACTAGAAAGTGAAAATTTTGAGTAAATGGGGACTGGTGCGTCTCTCTACATTCTCGGTCATGAGATGTTGCTAGCGTGGCACACATCCGAACCATTAACTATAAGGATAATCTGGTTAGATTGGTTATTTGGATTACAGTGGCATGCATGCGTGTCATGTTAACGGCACATCAATGAAGACTGTCGAGGGACACTTCGGTCCATGTTTAACTCAACAACTTTATGACCATAAGAAGCTCCGTCCATCTTAACATCAGACAACCATAAAAACCCCTGTCGAGTTGGGAGGTTGAGGTTCCAGGTGATAAATACATAAAATATGCATTATCTTAGTGTGTTTCAAGCATGATTTACGGGTGTTTAATGCATATTTCGTTTATAGATCGAGCATGCTGCTGTGGTTTGTGTTCTTATATGTAGGTATTGGCCCAAGATTGAAAGATTTGATGATCGTTGGAAGTTGAACAAGAGTTTGAAGCGACAACAAGATTTCGAATGCATGGTTCGTGAAGAAAATGGATGCATGATTATGAAGAACTGGAATTTCTGCCATGATGTAATTCGAATCCGGAAAAACTCAAAAGATAAAAGTTGTAGGGCTCTTCAACAGCTTTCCAACGCAACTTGAATCATCTAAATCTGAGGTCGGACGAAGAAGCTACGGCCAAAATACGAAATCAGACAAACAAGCAGAATCACAAGACAGATTCCACCACATCTCAGTGGCGCCAGACCACACTGCGCTGGCCTATCTTTATTTTCAGATTTCTTTGAAACATATAAAGAGATATTGAGACTAGGGTTTTGGGGATCTTTTGAATGTTCTCTTGGCGTCAATTAGGAACTATTTTAGGGTTCAAGTATTGAAAGGAAGACAATTTCTTGTACAAGATTGGATTGGAAGTTCTTATTTTGAAGATTTCAATTGAAAGACGGGTTAATTCTTTCCTCTCTTTAATTTATCTCTTCTTATGATTGATTTGCATAATTATTTGATGTTTTCTCTTATTCAAATCATGTGTGAGTAGATTTCTTGTCTAGGGTTGGGAAAGAACCCAACTTTTGGTAATTGATGATGAATTAATATATGTTCTTGGTGAAAGTTTAGATCTTTAAACTTAATTTCGTGAATTAATTTTGTTAGTTAAGCGATCAGGATTAGCAATCATAGGTAATTAGTGAAGGATTGAAAGGTGAAAATTATCTGGGACCTCTAGAAATTGAGCAGGGAACTCAAACCACGAAAGTAGGCTAGATTCCTTGGGGATTTATTTTGAATTAGCATAAAGCTTAATGGGTTTAATTTAATCTTGATTCCACAAAGTAGGTTAATGGGATTAATTAGGCACGGTCTTTAGACCTTGAAAGAGGCTTTAGATTAATTTAGGCTAATTCACCTTTCTAATTTAAACCAACATCGAGAACTAAATAATTCATCATTAACACCTAAGTTGTGGTGAAAACCCAATCGACTCTTCATTATATTGAATTCCACCGGTTTATTGTTTATTTTATTTCTTTTATTTAATTCTCACTAATTTTAATCTCTTCTATTTTACTCATTGGTTTAGCTAGTTAAGCGTGAAATTTGGTAATTAACCCTAGTCCTGTAGGATCGACCTTGATAGCTACAACAAGTCCGTGCGCTTGCGGATTTTGCCCATCACCAGGCTTCCTGTTTTGCTTAGTTTTCATGGCAAACTTTTATGTTCTTAATGATACCGGCCAGAGTCAATGAAACCGAAGATATAAATTGAGTTAATATCTGGATTAATGTGGGAAGAAGGTTGAGGTACATCTTGAATGTGCTCATCATCAGGCAATTCCCATTTCACCTAGACAGGACATGTATAAATTTTGTTGGTTAGTTGGATATAATGCGTTAATTGTATTGGTATGTATTTAGCTGTTTTCTCCAAAACGCACAAGCTATATCTAGACTCTGGTTATTGATTTATTGAACATTATACTTCATTGGTTTTGTGTGTGTGTTTGTTTGTAATAAGGTCATGCATCTTTGAGGAGTGAACTTTATGTCATAGCTTGATAACAAGGATGATGTTTTGGCCTGTGTCCTTTGTGACATTTATCACCTTCATCAGCTTGCATCTGTTCTATGGCAGCCTGTAGCAAGTGTAGTTTTGATTTGTTGCATCCTGCTTCAAGAAATTTCGGCTAAACATACTAAAATATTTCATAATTCAGAGAAAAACTTTTGTAGTATATAGTTCAAGTTATAGTTCAAATTGTAATCCATATTTAAACACAGTGTGCGCTTACACATGCACGCAAATGAATGATATGAGCTCATATGGATACATACAGGAATGATGCAGCTATACAGATGTATTACGGTATACATATATTTTTTGGCAAAAGTCAAAAAGGAATTATGGTACATGGACGTACACATGGTTAAAAGACAAGAAAGCATAATCTATTGAATCCAAATGCATTATTGTGATTGATAGGAGGAGCTTTAAGTTATGGATACACGTTGACAACTCATTTTGCTAAACAAGCAACTTGCATAACTAAAGAAGAAGGGGAAAAAAAAAGCCTTATTGAAGAATTGCAGAACTTTAACAAGTCATCATGGTCATTTGTTAATGGGTCTTCTGCTTCTTAACAACAACGGTGAGAGCTACAAGAAACAAGAAAAGAAAGACAACTGCATGTTTCTAATCGAATCCTAATTGCATTTCATCTTCAACCTAAGTCGATACGAACACCAAAAACAAAAATAGAATAAATAGAACATTCCCCTTTACCAGGAGCTGCAAAGCTTCCATTAAAAAAAATCTTGAAAAGAAAAAGGTCATTTAGTGCGGCTGTTGATTTTATTTCACGTCAAGATTATTGATATTGCCCGTTTATAACAAAATAACTATTGCTTCCTTCAGATAACTGAATATACAATGTCAGCGCAAAAAGCCACAAACGTACCAAATCTCTGTAACATTACCTCTGCCTACGGGTGGGCACTGGGCCGGGTTGGCCCGCGAGCCCGCGAGCTCGGCTCGCTTTTGGGCTCAGCTCGGCCCGGCCCGACGCGAGACGGGCCCAACTCGACCGCTACAGTAGCGGACCGGTGGGGCGGGCTGGGTCGGCCTTTGTGATAAGCGGGAAGGGTCCAACTCGGCACGCCGAATCCAGCGAGTGGGCTTGACCTGTCCCGCTGGCTCGCTTACCCTAAAAAATATTATCAATTAGGATAAATTATACTATACTCCCATGAACTTTTAGTTGCATTTAAACCCCCATGTACTTCAAATTCACATTAATCCCCCAATAACTTTTGTAGAAAACCCACAACATATTTTAAATAAATTATATTAGACCCGTAATAACTTTCAAAATAGCTTTTATTTTGGGGTTTAATTGTTCTAATTTATGGGGGTTATCTACAAAACTTGGAAAGTTATTAGGGGTTTTCTACAATTCCAAAAAGTTATCGAGGGTTTAGTGCGATTTTGAACGTTCATGGGGTTTTAATGCAAAACGTTTAAACTTCATGGGGTTTAATGTAATTTACCACGTAAAATCTCTGTGTTTGCGATGTTTCTCTCTATCATTCTACACAAATATATAGTTTTACTTAATAAAATTATTTTTATTCTACACAAATATATAGTTTTACTTAATAAAATTATTTTTATTTCTAGAATGCAACTACTTAATAAAATTATTTTTATTTCTAGAATGGTTGCATTGTTACTTAATTACATATAATTTTTAAGTGTTAAACAATGCTTAAAAACTATTTAAAAACTAAAAATCATTTATAAAATTTTAAAAAATAAACAATAAAATATGGTGGGTCGAGCGCTTTTAAAAACTAAAATCATTTATAAAATTTTAAAAATAAACAATAAAATATGGTGGGTCGGCGGTAAGAGCGTGTCATGACCGTCCGCCTAATGTTGTCCTTGAATGGCCAGGATCTAAACGCTGACCAGCGATACAACCCGCCCGCTTGTCTCGATGGTCGTGGGTCTGTGCCCCGCCGCCAGGTACAGGCAGCGGAGACGGCTTCGTCGTTCCCACCCTACCTCTGCTCTGCCATCCATATTCCAACCTTCTCAAAAAAAAAAAAAAAAGTAGCCCATTGTCGCCGAAAATATGTTGAAGGACAAGACCTATAGAAATGCAATAAAAATGACGTGCAGATTGTAGCCGAATACTGAAGAGATTGAAAATCTATACAGCCACTTTTGATATGCATATACTCAAAGTTGGGGATACCAGAAATATATTCTACATTCAATAACAAAGATACAAACAACTCATTATATCAACAACAATAAATGACTTTGGACAGACACATACAAATTTTACAGATATGTTTACTACACAATGATTTATAAATAAATAAACAAATAAAAACCAATCAGATCCCCTCAGCATCTTATTTATAAACAAATAAAAACAAATCAGATCCCCTCAGCATCTTTCTCATTTCAAAACTCAGAAACTGACTCCCTGACAGTTAATCAATTTTTTTACAGTAGCCTCAGTCCTCATGCTGCCAGCTTCTTGTCTTTGCTATTGCTGTTTCTGAAGGGCGAAAGAATGGAGAATTGGCAATGAACTGTGACAAGAACCGAAAATCATTTAGCCAAAACCGACCATTTATCATATCCACAGGAATTTGGTTAAATGGCAAGGATGATTAAAAAAATGCGTGAGAAATAAGTAGACATAATGAATATTGTGAATCATTTGGTGTAGACAAGAGGGTGCGCTAAAAATAATTCAAAACAGTAAAATGTTGCCCCAAAAGTTTCAATATCATGATCCTGTCATAAATTCAGGAAATTTTGAAGACAAAAACCTAAAGCATAAATCTAAACAAAAAAAGTGAGGATAAATTACTACATCTGGAGGGCTAGGACCAAGAGAATTTTTGAGAAGTTCCAAACAAAGGTTGACGAGCATACAGGATCAGCTCTTATATGAGTTGAAAATCAGGTTGACTAATATACAGAAAATGAAAAATAATGTCGATAATAGAAAGTGGTGTTCTCATGTATGGACTTTTCCAATTTTTACATAGACACATGAATAGAAAGTGAGTATTTGAGATCTCGTACTAAACGCTTTGGTAATAAAGTTTGTTACTTTCTTGGCCCAAAAAAAAAAGTGAGTTTAAATGCAGAAACTTTTTAGCTATTCAGAATGTTTTGCCAAAAGGCCAATATACACAATATAAGATAGTATTTGTTAGTTAAGGACTAACAAAGGAGAAACAAAATCACTGAACATGGGGATGGACTCCCTGATAAAACCAAATATAGTTTTTTTTCTTTTTTACTCGGTTTGAAAATTTGTGAAGTCACCCTCGGCATCAAGAGGCTTCCCAATAGAAGTCAATCATATAAGTTTTTATATTAAAAAAAAGGGTTAATTGCGAACCCCCTTGTAGTTCTATTTGTTGCAAATAGAACTCCTGTAATTTTATTTGTTGCGAAGAGACCCCCTGTGGTATTGGTCCACGTGCGAATACAACCCCTCGGTGAACTTCTTCGACTCTCTTAAAAGTTTTTAAAAAGTAATTGGGTGTCCTACCCAAGTGTCTATCCGCCTCAAACATTTTTAACGATTTTAGGTGTAAAAAAAATTCACTCAGGGGGTTTATTCGCAACAAATAGAACTACAGGGGGTCTATTCGCAACATATAGAACTATAGAGGGTCTATTCGCAATTGGATGATAGTACAAGGTGTATGTTCGTAAATAACCCTAAAAAAACTCAAAAACATGAGTGACAAGAGAAAGGAAGAAAAAGTTTATAAATCCTCAATTCACTTTTGATAATTCATAGTCAAGATTAAGGTCCTGGTTCGAGCTTGAAGTAAAGAATTTGATCAAGTTATGCATTAGCAAAGGTAACAGGTATATACCAGAGATGAGGCTATAGAAAAACTATATAATCTATTCTAATGTTTCTAGATGGCCTCACTAAAGTATATGGAGAAGTGTACTACAGATTATAATTAGTTTCAAAAGACTTATAAGAGTTGGCCTCAGTTTTTACCTGTTCTATTTTCTAAGACTGCTGTGCTACTGATTCTAGAAATATAGTACCTAAGGATTGAAAGAAAAGAGTACACCAAAGCTTTGTGCGTCTAGAAAGTGTTATCTGGCTCAAAAGGTGCTTCAGAATCTTACCATCATTAGATGAGTGTCTGATCATTAGCAGCTGATCCATCAGTTGTGACTTTTTCTCCCAAATTTCAATAGCTTTCTGAAACCCTTAGATTCTTTGCTCCGAGGCTTCTCAACTGATTCATTGGTTTGTTCTATCAAGTTTGAGTCTGAAAAATCAGATGCAAGTACCTTAACAGTTTCTGGGTGAGTTGAAGTTACTTCTGATTGTACACTTGGTGCTTCACTGTATTTGATATCACTGGCATCAGGATCCTCCAAAGAAGTTGCTCTCGCATATGGAGCTTGATAGTAGTTCTCAGTGACAGACTTAGAGAAATGCTGGGGTTCGTCTTTCTTAGAATCATCAGCCACCTGTTTGTTGAAAGAAAAAACATTGTTCCTCCAAATTGAGACATCAAGCCACAATAGAAAGAAGGGAAAACGGAAACCTATATAATGCTGATCTCAACGAGTTAACTCCAGCGTTTCTATAGTTTATACCAGAAATAATCTTATCTTTCTTCTCCTAAAAGTAGCAAGTTGATAGCAATAAAGTGGAAATAGTTATTTAAAAATGAAGCGATAAAATGTAGATAGTTAATAGAAGTCTACCCTGTCACTCCACAGCACACTGGTACTATTATATATCTCAAATCCTACAAGTAACACTCAATCCTAGTCACGAGGATAAATACTAAATCACCTTTTGTTTCAAGCTTTTCACCATTTCAACTCAATGCCAATTTGCAGACACATGCTAATACAGAACAGAGGTTACAAGTTGACAAACTGACCTGTTTCACCTAGCCACTTGGATGAAGTCCTATGGTCCTACTTCACCATTATTCTTATTTTAACCTAGATCCAGCTTAAATCACTCATGCTTGTATGAATCTACATAATCTCAGACCAAAAATATTGCAAATGTGGATCCATGCAAAATTGTAGGTAGCACTTTACAGCAATGTTCAATGTAGATTCTAGGGGTGAAATTGCCATGTACTTCTACCCAGGTCAGGTTTGCATTCAAGAGTAACGCACTCGCTTACATCTCTAGCATCCAGAGTCCAAAACTCCAACCAAGTATATATACACACTAGTTGAGTCAGAACCTACTACTGTTTACCCTGAAAAGTTACTTAAGCTAATCACTTGAGACTTGATAGATCAACGGAAATTTTAAGCAAGGCAATTTACTAACTGTGAAACAATATAAAATCAAAATCTAACCACTCGTGTCAAAGACTCAAATGTGGAGTGGTTTCTTGCATTAGATACAGTTGACCTTCCAGAACATACTTCTAAATCAACCTCAGCCACTATGGAACTCATCCATACAGGAATCTCATCTGGGTTCCACAAATGCTTTTGATAGGTAAATTCTGAATTTAGAGGGCAATTTGGGCTCCGGAGGACAAGTCTTCTTTATGATACTAAGACAAGCCTTGGGGGATACTAACATGTATAAGAAAAGGAAACCCATGTAATAGTGCACTGAATAATGGCACGGTGGTACACATTGAACTAGGGATGGGAAGAAAGCATACGAGTTGAATCTGCTCCAGTCAGTTAAGTCTTAGTAATGAGAAACAGAATGTAATAACACACCCAAACTATTATCCCTAGGTATAAGATGGGGTATAACATTAGTTTCATGGTTGCCAGGAACTCCTTTTAGACTTGCAATTAAATCAGTTCTTCCACTGAAATGTGTATTTGATCAAACTTGTCAGGTAAACACTGAAATCCACCACAAGGAAGAGTACTAGTACAGGATGGGAGGATTCACTAAGCACAATATATGTTCACCAAGACATATTCACATATTCACTGTTAATATGTATCAGTATCATGGTATCATCCATCTAGTCATAATGTGAACACTGGACTACTTTCAGTAATATATAGGCAACTACGTAAAGACTGAGTGATTTTCCTCGAATGCTATAAAATATAGGTGACAACTAACAAGGAATGAAGTGATAGAAGGTATCCATGTCAGTAAACAGAATATGCCAGCTTCTTTTAATGAACCAGTGGGTCCAGTTGGCCATGTAACATGATAGTGATCCAGCAGATTTCATGAAAACATGTTAAGATTAAAGCACAAACAAGAACATATATATATATATATATATATATATATATATATATATATATATATATATATATATATATATATATATATATATATATATATATATAATGCTTTCATAACATGTGTGGCTAAAACAAGAAGGGCATTGGTTCTATTAGGTAGAGTACACAAAACAACCATAAAAATGAGGAGGTAGGTGCCTGCTACTTAATTGTTTGGACACGAACAGCTAATAGCTTTGAGTATGGACATACTATTAGATACTATAAACAAAAGAACCATAGTCACCTTTAACAATGACAAATCATCATCTAAAACCTATCTCCACAAACTATTGTCAGCTAGAAAACACATTTCTATATAGGAGAAGCATATAAAGATAACTTGGCAAAGGAGGGACTTCCCACAAACCTAGTAGGTCTAATTGGCTGCAATGCTTACCTTACTGGTTATGACCAGTGATAAAAATTTTTTTGACTAAGACAGAGTCTAGAAGGAGGAACATGAGAAGTTTTGCTATACAAAAAAGTGTTTCCTTCTCTAACGCATGACAAAAGCGAAACAGCCAAATGAATACATTCCCAATTATATGACAAAATGAAGACTTTAATTTACAGAGTCAAATGCTTCTAAAATATACCTCGTAGCTATCTGGCTGGTCATCCCGCTTATGCTGACTTGGACCCTCAACTTCCTCCATAATAATGGGTGAAGGTTGAGCACGAACAGCTGCATATTCTGAATTAGTCCCTGCTTTCTCTTTTGCATCATCAGTTGTTCCTGTCAGTCCATCAGATGACTGAAGGGCAGGAGCAGTGATCATTTCATTTTCGAGCATCACAACATTCTTCTCGATCACTGGATTGTCATCACCGATGCTAACCCTTGGGGATTCTCGTTGGTCTGTTTTTCTTGGAAACTTCCAGATGCTTGAAGAGTGTTGCCAGAATCTCGCTGTAACGTCTCCTTTGTGACCGACTTATTTTGGACTGTATCAAAATTGGTTTTGTCCAGCTGCACTATTGAAGAGATCTTCACTTGAGGCCCATTTGCAATGTTTTGTTTCCGCATTTGATCAGTGGCTACTGACTTCTGTGAAGTATGTTCGGTATTTCCCACACTAGGATCAGAAAGTCTTTTAGAACGAGAAGCAGTTGCCTTTGCTTCGGGCATGATACCATTGCTTGCCTTCTTTGCCTCCGACAACGATGATACCGACTTAATCAATCCATTGCTGTTGCCAATTGATCTACTAGCTCCAGTAGTTTTTTGAGAATCATTGGACCCAATTGAACTTCTCCTGGTAGTTAACTTCTGGAGAGGTGAACTTGACCCTGACTCGACTTCACTGAACTTTGATCCTTTGAAAGAGCTAGGAGAAGCCTTCTTTGGCAATCCAGCTTTAATCTCCTTTGCTAATGGTGACTGTGTGGCATTTGAACTGCTTCTTGCAGCTATTCTTTTCTGTCTTTCTATTTTCAAAGCTTCCAACCGCTTCCTCTCTTCTTCTTCCTGAAAGTGAGGAACACGTGGGCAGACCAAGTTAGATAAATCAGGTTTGTTGCTAATACATATTCACATGCTAAATTTCCTTTAAACATCCAAAATGATATACTCACAAGTTCACAAGTTTACAATTAAATATTAATTAGTTTTAATCAATATTTCCAGTTTTAGGATTTTATGAACATGAGATATTTAAGCATATCATTCTTTAGTTACCATCATCAACTTGCTCCTTCTAACAACATAATATTTTGAAGGGATAAAGTACAAATTGAAATGATTTAATATACAGTTTATTTTAAATAACTCAGGAACTATCAAAGGTGCAGATTATTACACTCATAGTAATATGCAAATTTCTAGTATGAGACTTTGGAATTCTCTATTGTCTTTTAGTCTTTTAATTTGCACAACTTGAACCATATCTTTGGAAGGCGGAGAAAATGCAGAACAAACTTATCAAGTTATTTGCCTTGAGAAACCACTGAAGCAATTAGCAAATAAAATGAGGAAGGACATTCACCAGAATAATATAACCTACTCTTATGGGGTTATTCAGTTTCCATGCAATTATGAAGGTTTGCCACTTAGGTTGTTCAAACAAGCCAACTTTTTTCCCTGACATGAAGAGTTGTTACTTCCTAACTACTTTGAACTGACAAGTCCCTAAGAAATAGCCTAGAAAATTGCATAATCAAAAGGTGAGAGACTTACATTTGCTTTCTTTGCCTTCTGAAGATCAACCTTATAAGCTCGCAGTTTCTCTGCACGTTTTTGTGCTTCAGTCAAGGGACTCGACTTTGAGGATATTCCTCTTCTCATCAGTGCATCCTTCCTTCTTTTCTCCATTGCATCCTGTGGCTTTAACTTCTTCTTGTCAGAATTCTTCAAGTCTTCTTTGGTGCTGGCTGAGCACTAACAGCTGCATATTCTGAATTAGTCCCTGCTTTCTCTTTTGCATCATCAGTTGTTCCTGTCAGTCCATCAGATGACTGAAGGGCAGGAGCAGTGATCATTTCATTTTCGAGCATCACAACATTCTTCTCGATCACTGGATTGTCATCACCGATGCTAACCCTTGGGGATTCTCGTTGGTCTGTTTTTCTTGGAAACTTCCAGATGCTTGAAGAGTGTTGCCAGAATCTCTGTAACGTCTCCTTTGTGACCGACTTATTTTGGACTGTATCAAAATTGGTTTTGTCCAGCTGCACTATTGAAGAGATCTTCACTTGAGGCCCATTTGCAATGTTTTGTTTCGCATTTGATCAGTGGCTACTGACTTCTGTGAAGTATGTTCGGTATTTCCCACACTAGGATCAGAAAGTCTTTTAGAACGAGAAGCAGTTGCCTTTGCCGGGCATGATACCATTGCTTGCCTTCTTTGCCTCCGACAACGATGATACCGACTTAATCAATCCATTGCTGTTGCCAATTGATCTACTAGCTCCAGTAGTTTTTGAGAATCATTGGACCCAATTGAACTTCTCCTGGTAGTTAACTTCTGGAGAGGTGAACTTGACCCTGACTCGACTTCACTGAACTTTGATCCTTTGAAAGAGCTAGGAGAAGCCTTCTTTGGCAATCCAGCTTTAGTCTCCTTTGCTAATGGTGACTGTGTGGCATTTGAACTGCTTCTTGCAGCTATTCTTTTCTGTCTTTCTATTTTCAAAGCTTCCAACCGCTTCCTCTCTTCTTCTTCCTGAAAGTGAGGAACACGTGGGCAGACCAAGTTAGATAAATCAGGTTTGTTGCTAATACATATTCACATGCTAAATTTCCTTTAAACATCCAAAATGATATCCTCACAAGTTCACAAGTTTACAATTAAATATTAATTAGTTTTAATCAATATTTCCAGTTTTAGGATTTTATGAACATGAGATATTTAAGCATATCATTCTTTAATTACCATCATCAACTTGCTCCTTCTAACAACATAATATTTTGAAGGGATAAAGTACAAATTGAAATGATTTAATATACAGTTTATTTTAAATAACTCAGGAACTATCAAAGGTGCAGATTATTACACTACGCATAGTAATATGCAAATTTCTAGTATGAGACTTTGGAATTCTCTATTGTCTTTTGGTCTTTTAATTTGCACAACTTGAACCATATCTTTGGAAGGCGGAGAAAATGCAGAACAAACTTATCAAGTTATTTGCCTTGAGAAACCACTGAAGCAATTAGCAAATAAAATGAGGAAGGACATTCACCAGAATAATATAACCTACTCTTATGGGGTTATTCAGTTTCCATGCAATTATGAAGGTTTGCCACTTAGGTTGTTCAAACAAGCCAACTTTTTCCCTGTCATGAAGAGTTGTTACTTCCTAACTACTTTGAACTGACAACTCCCTAAGAAATAGCCTAGAAAATTGCATAATCAAAAGGTGAGAGACTTACATTTGCTTTCTTTGCCTTCTGAAGATCAACCTTATAAGCTCGCAGTTTCTCTGCACGTTTTTGTGCTTCAGTCAAGGGACTCGACTTTGAGGATATTCCTCTTCTCATCAGTGCATCCTTCCTTCTTTTCTCCATTGCATCCTGTGGCTTTAACTTCTTCTTGTCAGAATTCTTCAAGTCTTCTTTGGTGCTGGCTGAGGCATCTTCTTCGTCTCCCATTTCTTGTTTGACAGCAACTTGGACAGGTATCTCCATATCATAATCTACTGGATCATAACCAATATATTCACTTTCAGTTACACGCTCAGGCATCATGGTGAGATCATCTGGTTCATAGCTTATCTGGCAATCTCTGTTATTGGAGGAATCCTCTTTTCTTTGAAGAGATGAGGGGAACTCCAAATCCATGTCAATGGCAGGTCTATTCTCTGTTTCAAGTTGACCAGGTGAACTTGACCTAACCGGAACAATGAAGGACTCGTCCACTGCAACATATGAGCTCTTCAAATTGCTAGGAAGTACATATCCTTCTTCAGCAAGTGGGTCAGAAGAAATTGTACTCTTTATTTGATTTCCTTGTCCATAGATCATGAAATCATCACTACGCCCCCTCCGGTATCCTCCACCTCCACCTTCCATTTCTATGAATTGAGCATCTAGATGGCCTTCTCTCAAACTCCTTCCTTCGCCTGAAGTTATCAATTCGTCATTCGAAGACACCTTCCTTGTTCTACTCCCCTTCCCATTTACTGTATCGAATTCCAGGATCTTTGCTTCATGAAGATTATCAGAATCTCGTTCAGGAGTGAGGATAGGTTCAGCTTCACTTAAATTCTGCCTTCTTTTCATTGTAGGCTCTTTCTCACCAGCAAACATGTCTCCATCATAGAAAGTGGTGTTCTCATGTATGGACTTTTCCAATTTTACATAGACACATGAATACAAAGTGAGTATTTGAGATCTCGTACTAAGCGCTTTGGTAATAAAGTTTGTTACTTTCTTGGCCCAAAAAAAAAGTGAGTTTAAATGCAGAAACTTTTAGCTATTCAGAATGTTTTGCCAAAAGGCCAATATACACAATATAAGATAGTATTTGTTAGTTAAGGACTAACAAAGGAGAAACAAAATCATTGAACATGGGGATGGACTCCCTGATAAAACCAAATATAGTTTTTTCTTTTTACTCGGTTTGAAAATTTGTGAAGTCACCCTCGGCATCAAGAGGCTTCCCAATAGAAGTCAATCATATAAGTTTTATATTAAAAAAGGGTTAATGCGAACCCCTTGTAGTTCTATTTGTTGCAAATAGAACTCCTGTAATTTATTTGTTCTTGAAGAGACCCCTGTGGTATTGGTCCACGTGCGAATACAACCCCTCGGTGAACTTCTTCGACTCTCTTAAAAGTTTTAAAAAAAAGTAATTGGGTGTCCTACCCAAGTGTCTATCCGCCTCAAACATTTTTAACGATTTTAGGTGTAAAAAAAATTCACTCAGGGGGTTTATTCGCAACAAATAGAACTACAGGGGTCTATTAAGCAACATATAGAACTATAGAGGGTCTATTCATGGTGGATGATAGTACAAGGTGTATGTTAAGTAAATAACCCTAAAAAACTCAAAACATGAGTGACAAGAGAAAGGAAGAAAAATTTTATAAATCCTCAATTCACTTTTGATAATTCATAGTCAAGATTAAGGTCCTGGTTCAAGCTTGAAGTAAAGAATTTGATCAAGTTATGCATTAGCAAAGGTAACAGGTATATACCAGAGATGAGGCTATAGAAAAACTATATAATCTATTCTAATGTTTCTAGATGGCCTCACTAAAGTATATGGAGAAGTGTACTACAGATTATAATTAGTTTCAAAAGACTTATAAGAGTTGGCCTCAGTTTTTGCCTGTTCTATTTTCTAAGACTGCTGTGCTACTGATTCTAGAAATATAGTACCTAAGGATTGAAAGAAAAGAGTACACCAAAGCTTTGTGCGTCTAGAAAGTGTTATCTGGCTCAAAAGGTGCTTCAGAATCTTACCATCATTAGATGAGTGTCTGATCATTAGCAGCTGATCCATCAGTTGTGACTTTTTCTCCCAAATTTCAATAGCTTTCTGAAACCCTTAGATTCTTTGCTCCGAGGCTTCTCAACTGATTCATTGGTTTGTTCTATCAAGTTTGAGTCTGAAAAATCAGATGCAAGTACCTTAACAGTTTCTGGGTGAGTTGAAGTTATTTCTGATTGTACACTTGGTGCTTCACTGTATTTGATATCACTGGCATCAGGATCCTCCAAAGAAGTTGCTCTCGCATATGGAGCTTGATAGTAGTTCTCAGTGACAGACTTAGAGAAATGCTGGGGTT
This sequence comes from Asparagus setaceus, assembly GCA_012295165.1. NCBI lineage: Eukaryota > Viridiplantae > Streptophyta > Magnoliopsida > Asparagales > Asparagaceae > Asparagus > Asparagus setaceus. Next base: position 235,589 of record CM022701.1, on the reverse strand, counting down.
TGTCTTTCTTAGAATCATCAGCCACCTGTTTGTTGAAAGAAAAAAAATTGTTCCTCCAAATTGAGACATCAAGCCACAATAGAAAGAAGGGAAAACGGAAACCTATATAATGCTGATCTCAACGAGTTAACTCCAGCGTTTCTATAGTTTATACCAGAAATAATCTTATCTTTCTTCTCCTAAAAGTAGCAAGTTGATAGCAATAAAGTGGAAATAGTTATTTAAAAATGAAGCGATAAAATGTAGATAGTTCATAGAAGTCTACCCTGTCACTCCACAGCGCACACTGGTACTATTATATATCTCAAATCCTACAAGTAACACTCAATCCTAGTCACCGAGGATAAATACTAAATCACCTTTTTGTTTCAAGCTTTTCACCATTTCAACTCAATGCCAATTTGCAGACACATGCTAATACAGAACAGAGGTTACAAGTTGACAAACTGACCTGTTTCACCTAGCCACTTGGATGAAGTCCTATGGTCCTACTTCACCATTATTCTTATTTTAACCTAGGTCCAGCTTAAATCACTCATGCTTGTATGAATCTACATAATCTCAGACCAAAAATATTGCAAATGTGGATCCATGCAAAATTGTAGGTAGCACTTTACAGCAATGTTCAATGTAGATTCTAGGGGTGATATTGCCATGTACTTCTACCCAGGTCAGGTTTGCATTCAAGAGTAACGCACTCGCTTACATCTCTAGCATCCAGAGTCCAAAACTCCAACCAAGTATATATACACACTAGTTGAGTCAGAACCTACTAATGTTTACACTGAAAAGTTACTTAAGCTAATCACTTGAGACTTGATAGATCAACGGAAATTTTAAGCAAGGCAATTTACTAACTGTGAAACAATATAAAATCAAAATCTAACCACTCGTGTCAAAGACTCAAATGTGGTGTGGTTTCTTGCATTAGATACAGTTGACCTTCCAGAACATACTTCTAAATCAACCTCAGCCACTATGGAACTCATCCATACAGGAATCTCATCTGGGTTCCACAAATGCTTTTGATAGGTAAATTCTGAATTTAGAGGGCAATTTGGGCTCTGGAGGACAAGTCTTCTTTATGATACTAAGACAAGCCTTGGGGGATACTAACATGTATAAGAAAAGGAAACCCATGTAATAGTGCACTGAATAATGGCACGGTGGTACACATTGAACTAGGGATGGGAAGAAAGCATACGAGTTGAATCTGCGCTCCAGTCAGTTAAGTCTTAGTAATGAGAAACAGAATGTAATAACACACCCAAACTATTATCCCTAGGTATAAGATGGAGTATAACATTAGTTTCATGGTTGCCAGGAACTCCTTTTAGACTTGCAATTAAATCAGTTCTTCCACTGAAATGTGTATTTGATCAAACTTGTCAGGTAAACACTGAAATCCACCACAAGGAAGAGTACTAGTACAGGATGGGAGGATTCACTAAGCACAATATATGTTCACCAAGACATATTCACTGTTAATATGTATCAGTATCATGGTATCATCCATCTAGTCATAATGTGAACACTGGACTACTTTCAGTAATATATAGGCAACTACGTAAAGACTGAGTGATTTTCCTCGAATGCTATAAAATATAGGTGACAACTAGCAAGGAATGAAGTGATAGAAGGTATCCATGTCAGTAAACAGAATATGCCAGCTTCTTTTAATGAACCAGTGGGTCCAGTTGGCCATGTAACATGATAGTGATCCAGCAGATTTCATGAAAACATGTTAAGATTAAAGCACAAACAAGAAACATATATATATATATATATATATATATATATATATATATATATATATATATATATATATATATATATATATATATATATATATATATAATGCTTTCATAACATGTGTGGCTAAAAACAAGAAGGGACATTGGTTCTATTAGGTAGAGTACACAAAAACAACCATAAAAATGAGGAGGTAGGTGCCTGCTACTTAATTGTTTGGACACGAACAGCTAATAGCTTTGAGTATGGACTTACTATTAGATACTATAAACAAAAGAACCATAGTCACCTTTAACAATGACAAATCATCATCTAAAACCTATCTCCACAAACTATTGTCAGCTAGAAAACACATTTCTATATAGGAGAAGCATATAAAGATAACTTGGCAAAGGAGGGACTTCCCACAAACCTAGTAGGTCTAATTGGCTGCAATGCTTACCTTACTGGTTATGACCAGTGATAAATTTTTTTGACTAAGACAGAGTCTAGAAGGAGGAACATGAGAAGTTTTGCTATACAAAAAAGTGTTTCCTTCTCTAACGCATGACAAAAGCGAAACAGCGAAATGAATACATTCCCAATTATATGACAAAATGAAGACTTTAATTTACAGAGTCAAATGCTTCTAAAATATACCTCGTAGCTATCTGGCTGGTCATCCCGCTTATGCTGACTTGGACCCTCAACTTCCTCCATAATAATGGGTGAAGGTTGAGCACGAACAGCTGCATATTCTGAATTAGTCCCTGCTTTCTCTTTTGCATCATCAGTTGTTCCTGTCAGTCCATCAGATGACTGAAGGGTAGGAGCAGTGATCATTTCATTTTCGAGCATCACAACATTCTTCTCGATCACTGGATTGTCATCACCGATGCTAACCCTGGGGATTCTCGTTGGTCTGTTTTTCTTGGAAACTTCCAGATGCTTGAAGAGTGTTGCCAGAATCTCGCTGTAACGTCTCCTTTGTGACCGACTTATTTTGGACTGTATCAAAATTGGTTTTGTCCAGCTGCACTATTGAAGAGATCTTCACTTGAGGCCCATTTGCAATGTTTTGTTTCCGCATTTGATCAGTGGCTACTGACTTCTGTGAAGTATGTTGGTATTTCCCACACTAGGATCAGAAAGTCTTTTAGAGCGAGAAGCAGTTGCCTTTGCTTGGGCATGATACCATTGCTTGCCTTCTTTGCCTCCGACAACGATGATACCGACTTAGTCAATCCATTGCTGTTGCCAATTGATCTACTAGCTCCAGTAGTTTTTTGAGAATCATTGGACCCAATTGAACTTCTCCTGGTAGTTAACTTCTGGAGAGGTGAACTTGACCCTGACTCGACTTCACTGAACTTTGATCCTTTGAAAGAGCTAGGAGAAGCCTTCTTTGGCAATCCAGCTTTAATCTCCTTTGCTAATGGTGACTGTGTGGCATTTGAACTGCTTCTTGCAGCTATTCTTTTCTGTCTTTCTATTTTCAAAGCTTCCAACCGCTTCCTCTCTTCTTCTTCCTGAAAGTGAGGAACACGTGGGCAGACCAAGTTAGATAAATCAGGTTTGTTGCTAATACATATTCACATGCTAAATTTCCTTTAAACATCCAAAATGATATACTCACAAGTTCACAAGTTTACAATTAAATATTAATTAGTTTTAATCAATATTTCCAGTTTTAGGATTTTATGAACATGAGATATTTAAGCATATCATTCTTTAGTTACCATCATCAACTTGCTCCTTCTAACAACATAATATTTTGAAGGGATAAAGTACAAATTGAAATGATTTAATATACAGTTTATTTTAAATAACTCAGGAACTATCAAAGGTGCAGATTATTACACTACGCATAGTAATATGCAAATTTCTAGTATGAGACTTTGGAATTCTCTATTGTCTTTTAGTCTTTTAATTTGCACAACTTGAACCATATCTTTGGAAGACGGAGAAAATGCAGAACAAACTTATCAAGTTATTTGCCTTGAGAAACCACTGAAGCAATTAGCAAATAAAATGAGGAAGGACATTCACCAGAATAATATAACCTACTCTTATGGGGTTATTCAGCTTCCATGCAATTATGAAGGTTTGCCACTTAGGTTGTTCAAACAAGCCAACTTTTTTCCCTGTCATGAAGAGTTGTTACTTCCTAACTACTTTGAACTGACAACTCCCTAAGAAATAGCCTAGAAAATTGCATAATCAAAAGGTGAGAGACTTACATTTGCTTTCTTTGCCTTCTGAAGATCAACCTTATAAGCTCGCAGTTTCTCTGCACGTTTTTGTGCTTCAGTCAAGGGACTCGACTTTGAGGATATTCCTCTTCTCATCAGTGCATCCTTCCTTCTTTTCTCCATTGCATCCTGTGGCTTTAACTTCTTCTTGTCAGAATTCTTCAAGTCTTCTTTGGTGCTGGCTGAGGCATCTTCTTCGTCTCCCATTTCTTGTTTGACAGCAACTTGGACAGGTATCTCCATATCATAATCTACTGGATCATAACCAATATATTCACTTTCAGTTACACGCTCAGGCATCATGGTGAGATCATCTGGTTCATAGCTTATCTGGCAATCTCTGTTATTGGAGGAATCCTCTTTTCTTTGAAGAGATGAGGGGAACTCCAAATCCATGTCAATGGCAGGTCTATTCTCTGTTTCAAGTTGACCAGGTGAACTTGACCTAACCGGAACAATGAAGGACTCGTCCACTGCAACATATGAGCTCTTCAAATTGCTAGGAAGTACATATCCTTCTTCGGCAAGCGGGTCAGAAGAAATTGTACTCTTTATTTGATTTCCTTGTCCATAGATCATGAAATCATCACTACTCCCCCTCCGGTATCCTCCACCTCCACCTTCCATTTCTATGAATTGAGCATCTAGATGGCCTTCTCTCAAACTCCTTCCTTCGCCTGAAGTTATCAATTCGTCATTCGAAGCCACCTTCCTTGTTCTACTCCCCTTCCCATTTACTGTATCGAATTCCAGGATCTTTGCTTCATGAAGATTATCAGAATCTCGTTCAGGAGTGAGGATAGGTTCAGCTTCACTTAAATTCTGCCTTCTTTTCATTGTAGGCTCTTTCTCACCAGCAAACATGTCTCCATCAACAGTGGTTTCCATCTTTTCTTCAGCTTTCAATAAGAAACTCTGAAATGCTTGCCAGTTTCCAGAATCTGCGCCATTGCCATACACCATATCATCCCTGTCATATGTTGATCCTGAAGATTTCTTGCGACCGTCATTCTTCTTTGATGACCTGGATGATTTCTTGTGCTTTCTTTCCACAGCATCAGAATCCTCAGTTTCATCTTCAGTATCAGCATCAGAAGTTGATTGCGACTCATCACCTGATTTTTCATGTTTCTTTGATTTGACATAATTTATGTTCTTAATGACCACCACACCTGGTTTCTTCTTCCCTGAGCGACCACTCCTTTTATGTGATTTATGCCCATGAGATGCTTCTTTCTCAGGCTCTGACAAACTTTGATCAACATCTTCTTCCCAGCTTTCTGAATCTACATCATTATCCTTGCTATTCATTGAATGCCTTCTCCTTCCTATTCTTTTATGGGTATTGAATCTAGGATCCTCTGAGGAAGGATATGCTGACTGATAAAATGGGCCACTTCCTGGATAATTAGGAAAATAAGGCATGCCATGCATGGGATATGGTTGATATACAGGCGGACCTGGGGGAGGATGCATAGCCCATGGCGGAAATGCGGGCTGCTGAAAATGACCATGAAAATGCTCATGCTGTCCTTGTGGCATCTGAGAATCCAAAGGGAGCCTTTTATCTGGTGATTGTAAGCAAATAATAAAATCAATCATTTCTAGTGTCCCAAGTTGACTGCAAAAATATGATGACAAATAGATTTTTGTAAACAGTGGCAACTATCCCAGCAATTCACATACATCATGGTCTTTTGGATCTCTACTAGAAATTTCAAGGTCACTGCTTCCAAAAGACAATGTAGAGAGAATTCCATGCAGAAAGCAAACTCCATCATAATGGCATGAAAAGAAGGGGAAAACAAAAGCCAGCTAGACTCCTCGTGAAACAACTGTTAGTTTCAAATTACTAATACTAACAATAATGTTTCATTGCATTCAAAATAATAACAATCCTGATAATAGTAGTGACAGAGAAAAGTTATGGCAGTTCAGATGGTAAGATTCAGGTATTTTATAGTACTAGAGTTAAAAGTTCTACTTTAAATCAGCCTGAAAGTTGCTATAGAAAAGGTTAAAATGTTAAAGGCCCAAGTTCATCAAACTAAATGAACTTTGTCTTGTCCATAAACAGAAAATGAGGAGAAGTTTACATCAGACTAAAAAAGCATACTGCATATCAATATAATGAAACCAAATTACCTGATACACTTAGATGCCAACTTTTCAATAATTACTGCATCAGAATTACTTACCGGAGCCAGGATCTGTTGTTGCACCATTTCCGATGCTCTCCATGCCCAAGTCACCACCATTCCTTGTATCCTCAGCGAATACAATTCCTGACGCATTGAATGGAGGAAACCCAGAGCGCATAGACATTGCTTCGGCTTCAACTTCAATCCATTGTCCAGTTTCATGTTTTACCTTCCATAATTCCATAAACCTTAAGCATGCTTCCCTGTAGAGGTAGAACTAAAATTAAGGAGAAAGCCATTGTACAAAAAGATTCGTCATGAGCAGCCCTGAGTAATATTAGTTATTTATATTTGTCACAGGGTCGGGAGTCATTTGTATATAATAGATTGTTCTCTATTTTCATTGAAAATGCTCTCATATACAGTAATTATATGCTTCTGTGCCTTTTTCCAAATAGCAACCACGCAACATTGCAAACTAAAAGTAAGGCAACTTCTCCAGAATCTATAAACAGCTTACTATCAAAGACATGCAACTTACTTCAAGCGTGAAGCACCAAAACTTTCGGCAAACATTATTAAATCTTCCATGTGATCCATGTCAAAGCCAGCTGCAGTAGCACGTGCAAATGCCATGCCCTGCTCTTTTTGCAACACAAACTTGCGGGTCTCAAGCACTCTCAAAAGTTGAACTCTGCATAGAATGAAATTATCATTAACAAAAGTTGACGAAGAAATACACAGAGCATGTTGTGGTTACGCAGCATATCAAAATTATAATGTACTGATGTTGTAGGAAATATCTATAGAATTCACTCTGTGTATCTCCGTGTGTTGTGTTTGTGTATGCAACATAAATATTTGAATGCTTTAACTTCATCTGCATTTCTGCCAAAAAATTAGAAGCAGAGATTCAGTACATCCATCTCACAAATTCTACTTAATCCAGTATAGTTAGTTTACCGAGCCAAGAACATAACCATTAAATGGAACATAGACTTCGTCTTATTGCTCATGCTCCTAACTCCTATATGTCAAATTCTACATCGACCAAGTACATCTACTACTTCTAACTTAAAAGCAAAACCTCAATACTATTCATACTACAGTAAACACTATTCTTGCTATAGCATGATTCAGAATATTAAAGTACTATTCATGCTACAATAGCCATACTGTTCTCGTTGCAATGATTTTCCCCTTAACCACTGTTCATGCTACAGTGTGAAAGTTCAATCCTTAAACATACTCTATATGCTACAGTGAATTTTAGGCCCTTTATCCACTGTTCAAGATAAAGTAATATTTTTTAACCTTGAAAACACTGTTCATATCTTTTTTTTTTTATTTTTATTTTTGCAAAATGATGAATTTAACCTTTATCAGACATTTCAAAAATATAAATCTTTTCTGGCTCTATTATAGAAAATTGATGAAACTTGCTAATTAGTGTATTATTTTGTTAAGCTGGTTTGAAAATTCACTCTGTAAATAGTAGTAAAAAAAATTTCACTGAAGTTTTTATAAATAATTATATATAAAAACCATATTATCAATTTGGCAACAGATATAACCCAGTAAATAATACCCGCAGCAACACGCGGGCTTAATACTAGTGAGGTAGAAGAGACAAAATATCTACTCTTAAATATGAAACAAGCACTAACATGGAAAAGGTATAAATGTCACATGAACGTACTTTGAATTCTCTTCCTGTGCAGCAGAGCCATTTGAATCTGGAGGATTTGATTGTGACCCAGGCTGGAATGGATCAAGAGAAATAAAATTCAAGTAATCTCAAAAAATATCATCCTTTGACTAGAAATGATAACAAAGTACCTTATACAGAACTATAGCATTTTCTGCATCAGCATCAAACGTGGCCTTGCTACCTACCAGAGCCACAATAATCTCAATAAAATAGCACCTCTAAATACAATAACGCAAAAATTAGAAGTCAACTAATACTTGGGGTGTCTGGATACTAGATTTTTTTTTTCTTTTTGAGAAAATCTGATATCCTTTGAGAAGATGCAACGAGCGAGGAGAAACAAATATCGGCTGAAATGCCTTGACAAAGTTTCATCCAGATGGACCGTAACAATAGTTTCCGATACGCTAATGTTGTCTATTTGATTAGAATAAAGTTTTAACTTGTTTGTTATTCAGGACATCATTGACAGGACCCAACCCAAGCAACTTAAAAATAGCCGTGAGGGAGATAAGAAATTAATTAATCTAGGCCAAGTGAAGACATCTTTTATTTTATATGGCATGGAACATCCAGCTGAAATCCCCCAATTGTACTATTTAGTATTTATGAATACAAACTGAGGTTGGCAGCTAAAACTATAAGGCTATAAGCTAAACTGAAAAATTATGTTTAACTAACATACCTTCAGTGAACCCAGCGGATTTTGATTGAGGATCTTCCAACTGACAAGTGGCAACAAACAAATCAAAACACCGCGAAGTTGTAAATAAAGCAGAATTAAAAAGTGCAAAGCACTCACTGTGCTCAAACCAAGATTTTCATTGCCCTGAATGGTAATTGCATCCTCAATCTGCAAGATCTCAGACTCTATGGTATAAACCCGTTCCAGAACTTCTGGTGTGCTCACAAAGCGGACAAACCTAAACAAAAATGATGTGAATATCAAACACCAGAACATAATTAATGTGGAAAATGACTTACAAAACAGTATCAAAATAAACTGACCTTTCAAGTGTACCCTTGGTGAACCAGAAGGCATCGCTTGCAGGGTCTGGTTCAAGCCTAATAGAATACCCTCCCTTTGCAATCTGATCTTGGGCAGTCTTCAGATGCGCAAGAAAAGGGTTCAATAACCCAGATGCAAGCTTCTCTGACTTCCCATTTGCTGTGATCACCAACTCACATCTGGACAAATAAATGACCAAATCACAACATTAATCCAAACCCATTTCGCAACCATCACTGGTGTCAACATAGCAACTTACCACAAGCATTGTAGATACAGTAAAATGAATTGTGACAAAAAGATTCAACTATTACTACTAACTGAATCTCCATCAATTGAGTTGAGTTATTTCATGGGGGAAAAAAAAGAAGTAAATTTTGTAACAAAGATGAAATTTGCCTATTTACTACAAAAATTAGACAAATCCCAGTGAAGATCTAAGTTTCAAACTATTGAGGTAGAGTGACATTGAAGCAAATTACCAATCCCAATAAAAGCATAAAAGTTGTATGAATAAAAAACATCGAGATGATCTAAATCTACTCAAAAGAACAAAAAGGTAAACTAATAAGCTGTAGAATTTCTAAGCTAATCATAGAAAAACAAACTCAATAATAAATAATTCAATTCTTCAAACAGACTCCGCAACGTATAAGTAATCAAGGATAGTCAGTGAACAAGCAGTAGCTCATTATTCTCAAAACCCTAGATCAAGACTCCAGTAAACCTCAATCTACCGAATTAGAAACCAAAACCCTAACTTTCTTACCTCGTTCGAGTGGGCGTCAGCTGGAACACCGCTGAATCCAGCAGCCGACCCTCCGATCTCATGGCAACAAGATCACAATCAACCTAGGGTTTCTCTCTCTCGATCGAGGGGAAGAAGAAGAAGAAAAAAGGAATTTTTAGGGAAAGAAGCAATAATTGCAGAGAAATAAATGATGTTTGTATTTATACGAATAAATTAAATAAAATAATTAAATAAAATAAATTAAAATTAAAAGAACAACAGAAGAAGCTCAGAACACCAGAAGATAAAAGAGAGAGAGACTGGACGAGGAAAGCAGGAGAGAGAGAAGAGAGAAGCTCTTTATTAATGGCGACCGCTTTAATTGAATAAATAAAGCTAATTAAACTATTTTAGTATTAAAAAAAGATAATTTGGAGAAGAGAGAAAAAGAGAGTAGGGCAGGGGAGTGAGCTCGGACTCCCACCAGACTCCTACGAAATAGCTGCTAATAATATTATATTTGAACAACATGTTGTTTGTTTCTTGGCTAAATATCATAAACCCCCCCCCCCCCTTAACTTTGGATGATTATTAGAAAACCCCCCATAACTTTGAAAATATTAGGAAACCCCCTTAAATTTAGGGGTTATCAGAAAACGCCCCTTAACTTTGAGATTTTATCAGAAAACCCCCCTAAATTAGGGGTTTTCGATAAAATTAGGGGGTTTTCTGATAAAATCTCAAAATTAAAGGGGGTTTTCTGATAAATCTAAAAGTTAAGGGGCTTTGTGATAATCCTAATGCTTAAGGGTGGTTTTGATATTTTGAAAGTTAAGGGGCTTTCGATATTTTGAAAGTTAAGGGGTTTTCGATAATTGTCCAAAGTTAAGGGGTGTTTTCTGATATTTAGCCTTGTTTTCTTTGATAAGATTATTTATAGTAACAGGAATAAAAGTAATTGGTTTTAGATATTAGTCCCTTATATCTTTGTTAGTTACATTTTAGTCTCTCAAATCTTATATTAAATCTAACAGTTAGAGATAAATTGATCATTTTAACCCTCTATTATGTTCCCAAACTCATTTTTAATGGATTTAAATCTAATACACCTTAAAATAAACTCAAATCCACTTGTGTTCTTCTTTTCCAATGGTTAGAAAAGAATCTTAATCTAAAGTTGAGCTTCACAAGTGTTTGAAATATTAGGGAGAGAGTTAGTTTGGTGATTGAGGATGTTGGGTTAGTATTTAACTCAATCTTGGTTAGGTTTTTAAACTGAAAAACTACCAGAGAGACCATTCCGCAATATTCTATAGGACTTAAGGGGTAAATATTTAAAGATTTAAGGGACTAATATTTACTTATTAAATATGTAAGGGACTAATACTAAAACCCCCCTAAAAGTAATAAAAAAGGGAAAAGTAGGTCACGGGTTCTTCAAGAAAGAAAGGGACATGGGGGAGTGAATGGGGATAAGTGCATTTTAGGTACTTGTCAGAATTTATGATGTCAGTTGGCGCTCGATATCTTGCTGCGGCAGGGGTAAATACGGGGATACAAATTCTATGGTTCCATCAAGGGGTACGAACGGTTCAGATAAGGCTTAGATATGATATTTTTTATATATATATATATATATATATATATATATATATATATATATATATATATATATATATATAAAACTATATTCACATTCACTAAAATGAAATACAGATATATACGAGAATGTATATGCAAATATACATGCGGATACAAAACGGATAAGAGAAAATAAAAACAATATTGAAAAAATATAGCTCATATGATACAAGAGATTCATTAATATTTTTGTTATATCTGAAAAGCTAAGATTGGAACTCTTGAGCATCAGAATTTGTCTCAAATTCATTAATCTAAAGATTGAAACAATTGCAGCTCTATGATTAAAATTTATTCGGATATTTTGGATACAGATCGGAATATTTCACTTCAAAACTGTATTCGTAATCACATCCTATCGGTTACAGATTTGAATAACCATATTCGTATCTTAACGGATACGATTATAGATATTTCATCCGATATGAACATGGTCCATTATTAGTCATAAATATGTCAATTAAGAGGACAACTTTAGTATTTCATGCCCTGCTTACAAAGGCTAGATCACCCCACGCGATGGGGTGTTCTCATAAGAATTCTACTCATATTAGTATTAATACATAAAAATCTTTAATGTTATTACTTCAGAAAAAAAGATTAGCATTCCGTATTTCATGGTTCATTTTTTAGTGCCTACCGGACATTACTCGTAACACCTCTCACTTAAGAATGCCACCACTCACTTTTTAAGTATCGTCATAAAAAATTTAAATAAAGAGTTATCAGGAATTATTTTCTCAATTAAATTTTTTATTTTCATCTTTTACTTTTTCAATTCCTAGAGGTGAGGTCCATAGGGGTGCAAAACGGTCCGGATATATCCGGACCGACCGCAACCGTATCCGTTTAGAAAGCGGATATGGTAGGGAAAAATTGAAACCGGTCGGATATGGTTTGGATCACGGTTATGGTTTTGGTTTTCATCCGGATACGGTTTGGATCACGGTTATGGTTTTGGTTTTCATCCGGATATGGTTTGGATCACGGTTATGGTTTTGGTTTTCATCCGGATATGGTTTGGATCACGGTTATGGTTTTGGTTTTCATCCGGATATGGTTTGGATCACGGTTATGGTTTTGGTTTTCATCCGGATATGGTTTGGATCACGGTTATGGTTTTGGTTTTCATCCGGATATGGTTTGGATCACGGTTATGGTTTTGGTTTTCATCCGGATATGGTTTGGATCACGGTTATGGTTTTGGTTTTCATCCGGATATGGTTTGGATCACGGTTATGGTTTTGGTTTTCATCCGGATATGGTTTGGATCACGGTTATGGTTTTGGTTTTCATCCGGATATGGTTTGGATCACGGTTATGGTTTTGGTTTTCATCCGGATATGGTTTGGATCACGGTTATGGTTTTGGTTTTCATCCGGATATGGTTTGGATCACGGTTATGGTTTTGGTTTTCATCCGGATATGGTTTGGATCACGGTTATGGTTTTGGTTTTCATCCGGATATGGTTTGGATCACGGTTATGGTTTTGGTTTTCATCCGGATATGGTTTGGATCACGGTTATGGTTTTGGTTTTCATCCGGATATGGTTTGGATCACGGTTATGGTTTTGGTTTTCATCCGGATATGGTTTGGATCACGGTTATGGTTTTGGTTTTCATCCGGATATGGTTTGGATCACGGTTATGGTTTTGGTTTTCATCCGGATATGGTTTGGATCACGGTTATGGTTTTGGTTTTCATCCGGATATGGTTTGGATCACGGTTATGGTTTTGGTTTTCATCCGGATATGGTTTGGATCACGGTTATGGTTTTGGTTTTCATCCGGATATGGTTTGGATCACGGTTATGGTTTTGGTTTTCATCCGGATATGGTTTGGATCACGGTTATGGTTTTGGTTTTCATCCGGATATGGTTTGGATCACGGTTATGGTTTTGGTTTTCATCCGGATATGGTTTGGATCACGGTTATGGTTTTGGTTTTCATCCGGATATGGTTTGGATCACGGTTATGGTTTTGGTTTTCATCCGGATATGGTTTGGATCACGGTTATGGTTTTGGTTTTCATCCGGATATGGTTTGGATCACGGTTATGGTTTTGGTTTTCATCCGGATATGGTTTGGATCACGGTTATGGTTTTGGTTTTCATCCGGATATGGTTTGGATCACGGTTATGGTTTTGGTTTTCATCCGGATATGGTTTGGATCACGGTTATGGTTTTGGTTTTCATCCGGATATGGTTTGGATCACGGTTATGGTTTTGGTTTTCATCCGGATATGGTTTGGATCACGGTTATGGTTTTGGTTTTCATCCGGATATGGTTTGGATCACGGTTATGGTTTTGGTTTTCATCCGGATATGGTTTGGATCACGGTTATGGTTTTGGTTTTCATCCGGATATGGTTTGGATCACGGTTATGGTTTTGGTTTTCATCCGGATATGGTTTGGATCACGGTTATGGTTTTGGTTTTCATCCGGATATGGTTTGGATCACGGTTATGGTTTTGGTTTTCATCCGGATATGGTTTGGATCACGGTTATGGTTTTGGTTTTCATCCGGATATGGTTTGGATCACGGTTATGGTTTTGGTTTTCATCCGGATATGGTTTGGATCACGGTTATGGTTTTGGTTTTCATCCGGATATGGTTTGGATCACGGTTATGGTTTTGGTTTTCATCCGGATATGGTTTGGATCACGGTTATGGTTTTGGTTTTCATCCGGATATGGTTTGGATCACGGTTATGGTTTTGGTTTTCATCCGGATATGGTTTGGATCACGGTTATGGTTTTGGTTTTCATCCGGATATGGTTTGGATCACGGTTATGGTTTTGGTTTTCATCCGGATATGGTTTGGATCACGGTTATGGTTTTGGTTTTCATCCGGATATGGTTTGGATCACGGTTATGGTTTTGGTTTTCATCCGGATATGGTTTGGATCACGGTTATGGTTTTGGTTTTCATCCGGATATGGTTTGGATCACGGTTATGGTTTTGGTTTTCATCCGGATATGGTTTGGATCACGGTTATGGTTTTGGTTTTCATCCGGATATGGTTTGGATCACGGTTATGGTTTTGGTTTTCATCCGGATATGGTTTGGATCACGGTTATGGTTTTGGTTTTCATCCGGATATGGTTTGGATCACGGTTATGGTTTTGGTTTTCATCCGGATATGGTTTGGATCACGGTTATGGTTTTGGTTTTCATCCGGATATGGTTTGGATCACGGTTATGGTTTTGGTTTTCATCCGGATATGGTTTGGATCACGGTTATGGTTTTGGTTTTCATCCGGATATGGTTTGGATCACGGTTATGGTTTTGGTTTTCATCCGGATATGGTTTGGATCACGGTTATGGTTTTGGTTTTCATCAAGCCGTCCAATTGATTACTATTAGTAGTGCTCATTATACTGTAATCAAGAATAATTTAGAGATAATGATGAGCTAGTAGTAATCAAGTCTATATCAACGTACGATGTTTTCTCTATTATAAAGCTGATCTCAAATTTTTTTTTTTCCTAGATATTTTCACACGTACCCCTCAAGAGATCATAACTGAAATTTTACATGCAAATTGTACCGGTCCCTCTCAATTTTATCCCTACCCTAACTGATGGGGAGTAAAGTTAAAATATTCTATTGGGATAAGATTTTTTTCAGAAATGACAAATTCACTCTTAATTAAGCTTAAATAGAGTTAAAAGTAATTAACTTTAACATTGTCATAGTACTATCAGTACAGGAGTTGAAGGTTAAAAGCGAAAGTAGAGAAACGAGAAGTATATGTCGATATTCTAACAATATTAAGATTAAGTATTTTAAGTTTAAATAGTTTCACTAAAAATAAAATAGTCATTTAATGAGCCTTAATAGTTAATTCCACTTACATACCCTATAGTTTCTCCTACATCGCACTCATATACCCTGAATTATTTCTGACAGTACTATATACCTTAAAGTTTTTAAATTTTGCTCTTTAATATCCTCAGCTATCCGAGCTTGAGAATTTCCTCCTGAAAACTCTCATGTGACGCTCACATGTTAATTTTAGAACATTTAACTCCCAGTACTTGCTATATTTATTGTTAAATATATTAAAATTCTAATTAAAAAAGAATTAGTATAGATAAGATAGAATTATGGTTGTTTTATCAGTAAATTTAACAAAAAATTGGTTTAAAAGTTCTAAAATGCAATGGAAAGGGGGGTAAACTGTAAACACCAAACTGTTCCAAGCACGATATTGTATAGTTGTGATGTAGAACACATTGCGGATACCTTCATGGAGAAACGGGATCGTAACAAGCCCAAATGCGGACCCGGTCGAGGAAAATAGGTTACAACGAAGAGCGGTCGTAACTTTCAATCAGTAAGTCGGTTGGGCGATTTTTTAAATCGTATTTTTGAGACGAAGCCAACCAAACCAACCGAGGTTCTGTTTGCTCGCCGTTCGTTTCGTCAAATTCCTTCCGGATTGAGAGATATCAGCGTTTTCGTCGATTTTTTACTATTTTTAGTAATATTTTAGGAGTCTGTTTGGATTAGGAAGCAAATTCGGTTTGATTCCAAATTTGACCGATTTACTTCCCTAATCGTAGGGAGTCTTTTGAGGATAGTTTTCTTATTTCTATTTTTAGCAAAGTTCGGTCAATTAGAATTCTTATTTCTAATTTTAGTAGGAGTTCAGTCATTGTAGGATTCTTATTTGTTTTCTATTTAAGCAGTCTTGTAAGCCTAGAGGCATATCTTTTCATCAATAAAATTTTCGTTTAATAAATTTTCTGGATTCAAGCTTTGGATTCGAGATCAACGCCTGGATTCGAGATTTCAACTTCGTATTGCGTCAAGTTGCATTGGAATTTAGTTCTAGAAAGTACTCAAATGTAATTTAGCACATATGCGAGAAGTGAAGCATTTTTATATGTCAGTAATCAAGCTTAAGCTATTGATATACATGTACTAATCAGTAGGTAAGCTTTCAATCATAAGCCTCCACCAGTATCGTCCAATGGCAATTTAGTAATAACCAAATAAAAAGCAAGAGATTCCTTGCATATAATGGAAGAGAAACCTACCCAACATGTATAGCATAAATCAAGTACTAAATGCAATATATAATTGAGGAATGTATAGACTTTTTCAGAAACCTGAGGAGCCCCAACTTATTTCCTTTATGCTGACAGGTCAGCTCCAGTCCAAAGTTGAAGGGCATGTGGTTGGCTTGCTAGAAACTATATGAAGAATGTGAAGGAAGTGCGTGTTGTTTAAAGTAATTAAGAAGGTTATTGTTTTTTTATTTTTTGTCTTCTCACCAGTTTTTTTTTGTAATATTACATTGTGCCACTTATTATTTTTAAAGTTTGACCTAGACAGTCCGGCCTCTTTAGACATTCTTTTTTTCAAGAGATCTATTTGCCTAAAGTAAAAGTGGCAGGACACTATGCCATGCTGGATTTTGATCCTCTGCACTATCAAAAAAGTAGTGGAGAGACCTCTACATTAATTATAGTTGTTGATTAATGTTCGGATGGATATAATTCTTTTCACATCCAAATTGTACCGGTCCCTCTCAATTTTATCCCTACCCTAGCTGATGGGGAGTAAAGTTAAAATATTCTATTGGGATAAGATTTTTTTCAGAAATGACAAATTCACTCTTAATTAAGCTTAAATAGAGTTAAAAGTAATTAACTTTAACATTGTCATAGTACTATCAGTACAGGAGTTGAAGGTTAAAAGCGAAAGTAGAGAAACGAGAAGTATGTTGATATTCTAACAATATTAAGATTAAGTATTTTAAGTTTAAATAGTTTCACTAAAAATAAAATAGTCATTTAATGAGCCTTAATAGTTAATTCCACTTACATACCCTATAGTTTCCCTACATCGCACTCATATACCCTGAATTATTTCGACAGACACTTATATACCTTAAAGTTTTTAAATTTTGCTCTTTAATATCCTCACTATCCGAGCTTGAGAATTTCCTCCGAAAACTCTCATCGGCTCACATGTTAATTTTAGAACATTTAACTCCATTACTTGCTATATTTATTGTTAAATATATTAAAATTCTAATTAAAAAGAATTAGTATAGATAAGATAGAATTATGGTTGTTTTATCAGTAAATTTAACAAAAAATTGGTTTAAAAGTTCTAAAATGCAATGGAAAGGGGGTAAACTGTAAACACCCAACTGTTCCAAGCACGATATTGTATAGTTGCATTGGAAATTAGTTCTAGAAAGTACTCAAATGTAATTTAGCACATATGCGAGAAGTGAAGCATTCTTATATGTCAGTAATCAAGATTAAGCTATTGATATACATGTACTAATCAGTAGGTAAGCTTTCAATCATAAGCCTCCACCAGTATCGTCCAATGGCAATTTAGTAATAACCAAATAAAAAGCAAGAGATTCCTTGCATAATGGAAGAGAAAACTACCCAACATGTATAGCATAAATCAAGTACTAAATGCAATATATAATTGAGGAATGTATAGACTTTTGCAGAAACTTGAGGAGCCCCAGCTTATTTCCTTTATGCTGACAGGTCAACTCCAGTCCAAAGTTGAAGGGCATGGGGTTGGCTTGCTAGAAACTATACGAGGAGTGTGAAGGAAGTGCCTATTGTTTAAAGAGGTAATTAAGAAGGTTATTGTTTTTTTGTATTTTTAGTCTTCTCTCCAGTTTTCCTTTGTAATATTACATTGTGCCACTTATTATTTTTTAAGTTTGACATAGACAGTCCGGCTTCTTTAGACATTTTTTTTTCAAGAGATCTATTTGCCTAAAGTAAAAGTGGCAGGACACTATGCCATGCTGGATTTTGATCCTCTGCACTATCAAAAAAGTAGTGGAGAGACCTCTACATTAATTATAGTTGTTGATTAATGTTCTGGATGGATATAATTCTTTTCACATCCAATACTTACCATACCTTCATGAATTGCACTATTTTCCTAATTTACACTCAAAGACAAATTACAACTGCTCACTAAACAAATTAATAATTGTGCTATAGTAGTGATCTCTCCATTACTTTTTGATAGTGAAGAGGATCCGAATCCACAAGGGTCTATACGCAACTGAGCCAACTTTTATCAAATCTTCCTTTAACTTCCATGTTAGAGTTTAGGATTTATAACACTAAAATATGTAGGAAAATATAGTAAGTACTGATTTTGTTGTCCAAAGAGATTGAGTGTTTCCAATGATCAATTTCTTTAATGTTGACACCAAATCAAATCGAGTAAAGACTAGACATGATTGATTGTGAATGGGATAAGACTTATTTATATTTAAGTATCATTAATATATGCTTTTCCTAATCATATCAGCCTTAGACTGGTATGCGTTGGCTGTAGGTGGGCCTTGTGAGTGGAAGTGTTACCAAAAAGCCCCACTTTCTGATACCTTTGAGATGATGTGGAGGAATAATTACCACCCTTTTGTTTGATTTACAAGTAGAAGGGAGAAGATCAGATTTTGCTTGTCTTCGAAGATTAGCAAACAATCATATACCCTTTCATTACCTTCCTTTTTGCAGAGATTGATGAAGTAATGTGTCATGCCTCTTATATACACAATTGGGTTATTTGCATACATACCCCTTAAATCATGGATATTTACAAAAACATCCTCTAAATCTTAGAATTTGTAAAACTACCCCTGAAATCATCAACTTTGAGAAAAAATACCCATAAAATTAACAAATCATCAGCTTAAAGATAAAAATTTGACAATTTTATTGATAATTTTACGTTGTAATTACAAATTAGCTTATCAAAGTTGATTATTAATTGCTTTGAGGGTAATTTTTTTTTCAAAATTGATGATTTGAGGTGTAAGTTTGCAAATAATGAGATTTGGAGGGTATTTTGCAAATACCCATGATATAAGGGTATACATGCAATAACCCTACATAATTTATGTTGTCACATGGACAATAAAGGTGACAAACTAACTACTGACGTAGCAGCATAAATTAATTCTTGATGATATCCATACACTTCCTTTGTAACCATTCTGAGCAATTCCTAAATTCGACTATGTATACATTGAACCACCATAGGTTGTCCCAAATATAACTATCATCACACCCTCTGAATTACTCTCATATTTGTTTTCCAGTAGAAAACTTTCCACTAAGGGTCCGTTTGGCTCTTTTCATATAATTCAAGGGATTGCTACAGGGATTGAGTAGCTCACTTCAACCTGATAGCTACAGTAAAAACACTCCCAAAACATCTCCTCCTGCTAGAAATTAACAAGAGGCTGCCAACTCAGTTTTTATCGCGCCGCATCATATCCCACTTTGCCCAAGCAAATACCATTTTTAATGTATATCTTGTAGTCGATAGCTGATTCACATCACAAAACCCGCCAACCAAACATCCCTGAATTATAAATGGGTTTCTACTGTATGTCTGCAATGTAGAGTACCCAAATCCCTCCTGACTCCAAAGTGCAAGAAAAGAATAATACAAATGCATGGACAGCAAGGGCTATTTTTAAGTAACATTAATATATGCTTTTCCTAATCATATCAGCCTTAGACTGGTATGCGTTGGCTGTAGGTGGGCCTTGTGAGTGGAAGTGTTACCAAAAGCCCCACTTTCTGATACCTTTGAGATGATGAAGTAATGTGTCATGCCTCTTATATACACAATTGGGTTATTTGCATATATACCCTTAAATCATGGATATTTACAAAACATCCTCTAAATCTTAGAATTTGTAAAACCACCCTGAAATCATCAACTTTGAGAAAAAATACCCTAAAATTACCAAATCATCAGCTTAAAGATAAAAATTTGACAATTTTATTGATAATTTTACGTTGTAATTACAAATTAGCTTATCAAAGTTGATGATTAATTGCTTTGAGGGTAATTTTTTTCAAAATTGATGATTTGAGGTGTAAGTTTGCAAATAGTGAGATTTGGAGGGTATTTTTGCAAATACCCATGATATAAGGGGTATACATGCAATAACCCTACATAATTTATGTTGTCACATGGACAATAAAGTTGACATACTAACAACTGACGTAGCAGCATAAATTAATTCTTGATGATATCCATACACTTCCTTTGTAACCATTCTGAGCAATTCCTAAATTCGACTATGTATACATTGAACCATCATAGGTTTGACTCTTTTCATATAATTCAAGGGATTACTACAGTAATACGGGATTGAGTAGTCCACTTCAACCTGATAGCTACAGTAAAAACACCCCCAAAACATCTCCTCCTACTAGGAATTAACAAGAGGCTGCCAACTCAGTTTTTATCACGCCGCATCATAACAAACACTCTTTTTAATGTATATACTGTAGCAATCTGACAGCTACAGTGTTACGTCACCCAAAACCCCGCCAACCAAACATCCCCTGAATTATAAATGGGTTTCTACTGTATGTCTGCAATGTAGAGTACCCAAATCCCTCCTGACACCAAAGTGCAAGAAAAGAATAATACAAATGCATGGACAGCAAGGGCTCTTTCTAAGGAACAGAATATACTTGACATTATTATCTTCCAAACTCTTGTGTTATAAGTATTGTATTTGTCTAGGTCCCTTCATCTTTGTGCTTATAAATTAGACCGACTAGTTCAAATGAACTCTCCACTCATGCCAATGATCTACTATGCAAACTATTAAGTGAAAATAAAAATAAAAATAAAAATAAAAATAACTTAGGAACGATCTACCTCTCTATCAGATGCCAATAAAATTTTCGGTTTAAACTGTCTCAATCTCAAGCGAATGGGATTAAACTCTCTCAATCTCTAGGTTCAACCACCAATCAAAGAGAAAAGCCTAGCATGCCTACACAACAAGACTCGGTCCTTGTGAGCATCACAAGAGAAGCCAAAAGCATTTCTCAATCTCTTTCGGTGGGACATGAATGCAAGTTCTTCAGAGGGTAGTTACTTTTGGCAAAAATATCATCACAAAACCTTTTCCCCTCTTAGTTAATGGTCTTTGTGGTCCATTATTCCATATAAATCTCATGCTACTACCTCTAAACACCTTTATGATGACAAACAAGGTTAAAATTTATTAACTTTTGAAAAAGGAATCATTTCTATATAACCTTGAAATAGATGGTATATGGATCATAACAAAATAGCATAAACAGAATAGTTAAGGAAAATACTAAATCGGATCATTAATTTGTGGATCATCAAGAGAAAAATTAAAAATGCAGCAAAAAAAAATGTCCCGATCCAAAATGGCTTCACCACTAGCCAGCAATTAATTGAATGGGGACATAACAAAAGGGAAAAATGCTAAAATTGCCCAACTTCATGAAATGCATCACCAGTGACATAATACTTTCTCTTAAAACAATGGCTTAATTTGGTAGACTTGATAAGCATTGCATATCTAACTTCCAATGGGATCCAATAGTCAAAAGCCTGGAGCTTTCAATAATGACACCAGACCCAAAAGCATCTGGCATCATTAAACATGCTTATTCTCTTGGAATAAACTGGAAGGGTCCCAGGCTGTCCAAATGCTAATCAGTGGTAGCAAACATATAAATCAAAATCTAGTAGATATATATGATCATGCCAACAATGATAGAACACCAACCCAACATATGGGGACAATCTCGAGCTCATGATCATGATGCTGGGGCTTAAGTTCAACCATTTTCATTAATAAGATTCACATGTTCTTCTACATTTTCTTGCCAGAAAGTACAATGACTTTTTTTTGCTAGTCACATTACAATGATTTGGACCACAGTATTAGTTAAATTCTCTGTTCTACATTCTTACCTATATATCTCAACATATATGGACACTTATATAAAATTGCTCAGAAAGAATTGAGAACAGGTAATGTAGTAGTTAACTATGGGCAGACAACAACAGTAATGATTCACAGGTTTTAGAATAGACTTGCTTGAACTTGTTTGATTCCACAAGTTCTTATTCTCAATAAAGGAGTCCTTAATCTGATCTAATGTAGACTTCTAGCAGTGGGATCGATACTTAGCCAACCGGTAACAACGCATACCCTCAGTGATGCGATTACAATTTCTTTACAGGTAACAAACTATATATAGATCAAAGCTGAGTAAATAAATCAATGAGTTGCATTCAGTATGTCACAATGTAATTCCATAAACAAGTTTTCATATAAACACAGAAAAAGTACATATATAGAGAATATGCATTTGAAGAAGTAAATCGAAAAGGAAAAAAAAAAGAGAGAAAGAGGAAAGCGATCTAACATGAACGCTTCCTCTTATTCCACGTTCAAATTAGAGGATCACAAACATCAACCATTGTACCTTGCCAATAATTCAGCAATAGTGCGGTCACCTCCTTTCTTCGATACCATCAATAGCCTGCCAACCCAGTACACAGCATCAATACTCATGGATAGGAGAATTTTACAGTACATACTGACGACACCAATTAATGCATCCGAGTTCTTTCAAACGCTATTAAGTGCCTCTGTCCTGAGCTCTTGGAAATCATCGAGCGTGGAGGATAGCTTCTTGGTAAATGCAGAAAATTTCCTGCTATTTAAAACCAAGATGCAGAGCCTGAAAAATATGGAAATTTGGTCAATAATGAAACAATAACTTAATACTGAAACATATGTGTCGAATTTGAGACTTGCTGATATGTATAACTGATTTGAACCGTTGTTACTAATGCTTGCTACAGATAACTCTACACAAAACTTGAATATAACGAAAAACATGTTTTTTCATTTGGACCAGTGCCTTATATTCCTTATAGCAAATGTTTGTTGCTCTACCCTTACACACTCTTTTCTTAATTTCAGGGAATCTAGAAGGTTTGTCCTTGATTGCATGAGCTTAAAGTGCATGCTCAGTAATGTTGTTTCCTTTTGGAGTTTTGATTCAATATTGAGTTTGCTCCACACATGAACCATTTTGATGAATGCAAGGTCGATGATGATGATGATAAGAGAAAAACATATAGCTTTCCCCATGTAATATATTTTTGAACTTTTATGGGCTTTTAACATATAAACGTTTCCTCTTTTTCTCAAGAAAGAACACATTCTCCTTACTGATTGATATATTAGCATTTTTCTCTCGGTTTATTCACCTAAAAACATTTTTAAAATGAATATTGAGATATTGCTTCGTTAAACCGAAACTAAAGTAGGCATAAATTATCACACTTTGACATTGACTAAAATTTTGCCAACCATCACATGAAAGAAGGATACAATTGTGCAAAACACTTCAAGAGCATAAGGTCCATTCAAAGTGCCACCCAGGAACGTAAATCTGAATTAATGTACAGGTACTGAACTTGAATAGACTAATTAATTTTGAGTTCTCTACTTCCTTTTAAGTTGAATTTAGATCAACCACTTCTGATGCATCCTCCAACATGGATAAAGATGGGCAAGGATGTATGGACCTGGCTCCCCTGTTGAACCGGTAAAATCCAGAAAAAAGGAGGTAAAAGATCAGGACACAATGAAAAAATGCCAGTCCTACATGGGATTCAAGTTAAGAGTTTAAATCAAGATCCTAACTGATCATAAAGGTCCAAGACCATTTATATATAAAGTTTCTATAAACTTAAGTTGATATAGTAGTGTTCACTGGTCTTTTATATTCATTGATGCCGTGATCCGTGAATCAACATATGCCAAATCTCTCCGCAGCTTTATATCTTTCATGGATCCAAATAACATCAATCGATATAAAATATATATATATATATATATATATATATATATATATATATATATATATATACCTCTTCGTGTCACTAGTTTATTTGTGTAACATGTTAGTTATCAACATGTAGTAATAAATTGTTATAAACATTTCTCAATCATGTCTGTTCGCACTAAATTATTGGCTAATCATGTTAGTTATCAACATTTCCAGGCAGTCACACCCTTTCAGGTCACAGAAAGTCTAGTAGCCTCCTTTCGCACAATAAATGTAAGGGCATTTTGGTCATTTGGAGGACGTGACTTTGACAAGTACAGATAGATTTAATGGTGTTAGTTAGAGGGGTTATCTGACAAAACATAAGGGGTACGTTAAGTGACTTTTCTAAAGTTTAGGGGGGTTATCTCGAAAATGGCCAAACTCAAGGGTTGTTTTGTGAAATTTATCCTTTAAATAAGTAAATAATGCATTAAGATGTAACCAATCTGATTTGCGGGTAAAAATACCTAGCAAGTATTAAAAAAAAAATTATGCAACAAAAATTGAAATATAGTATCTTAAAAGTAGTGTAGATTAAAATGTGGATATGGGTTTTGAATTTTAAACACAACACAATTTCTAGGATTGAGACCATTTTTATTGATGCTGCAGGTGATCAAATGGTTTTCTTTATATTGATTGTGACAGAGTTCGTCGGCCTCATGATGACATTCAAACGCTTTCTAGCAGTAAAAACTTGAATGTAAATTAAGATTCAACTGGAACAGGCAAAAAAATCAAAGCATGTTACTCGTTGTATCCATATGTTTTCTGTTCAATAACAAGCTAGACTTTGAATTCTGTCATAATTGGCGCTTGTTGGAATTTACAAGACGATTCCTGTTGTTTGATCAATATTATTCTGATACTGCACAATAAATCATAATGGTAAATATTTGTTCTTCTGCCTTGTGTATATTGATTCTGCTTCTCCTGGCAACATCTCATTTCCTCTTAGGATGATATGCATTGGGTTCATTATTATTTCCTGAGAAAATTGGTGCAATGTCTGGGAAATTTTATATGCATGCTACTGCTAGCATCAGCATTTTTATTCTCTTTGTTCTATCGAGCAACATGATATACCATTGTCAGTTACTCAGTAAAATCTTGTTCTGGCGTCCAATTACTTGGCCAAAATTCACAAAGAGAAAGTTGTTATGCATGCTGTTATCACTGTCCATAATTATGCACGGAACAAGACAAAATGATTTACATGAATATAATTTTCTAGACGTTTTTCTCCGTTATTATTGGCCCAACTCACGTATAGTGGTCTAGCGCACCTTTCATTTTGTCCGAAAAGGAATTTTAAGTTTTGATCCTGCCATAAGTTTCTCCTCGTAATTATACCACCTTCCCACCACAAAGGCAAAATGGGATACGGAAAAATTCTCAATTCACCATTCTGATGGATTGAAACAATGAATATATTATGCCTTCATCACATGTAATTTTTTTCTCTCTCTCACTTCACTTCCTTCTATCAGAACCAAGTGACATAAGTTCAAAGCTTCGAGTAGGGGGTTCTTCACGATTGCCTCTTGCCGCAGCGGTTCTTGAGAGGGATGAAGACCTGGGTTTCTCGAGATCAGATGAATGGACTCTTTGCATAATAGATGGACGGCTGTTGCTGCTGCTGCTGCTTGGAACCAGACGGTTAGCACGAGCTAGCTGCTGATCGTTGGGCTCTATAGAAGTAGGCCGGCTGCTTGAGGCAATGGCTCTCTTTGAGGCGCTGCCATTACGAGAGGATGCACGAGCTTTCTCTAAATGGACAACCTGAAAATTGATCGAAAAAGTAAGGGGGTGTCTATTAGTGAAAAATGAAAGTGAGACTCACTTTCAATATTTTAGGTGTTCATTTGAATGCAAGTGGATGTGAAAGTGAAATGCAAAATAGTAGCCACATAGGATTTAATGCAATTTTAACTTCCCCTAAAAAAGTGGTGAAGTCACATGAAAGTGAAAAATTGTGGACCGCTTTTAATTAAATGATTTTAACTATATTTATTAACAAATCTTATTTTGCCACACCATCTTACCATTTGTACTTTGAATAATATTTTGTTATTTCAAACAAACATTGTATTTCACTTGCATGATGGCGTGGATGTGAAAGTGAAATGCAAAATAGTAGCCACATAGGATTTAATGCAATTTTAACTTCCCTAAAAAGTGGTGAAGTCACATGAAAGTGAAAAATTGTGGACCGCTTTTAATTAAATGATTTTAACTATATTTATTAACAAATCTTATTTTGCCACACCATCTTACCATTTGTACTTTGAATAATATTTTGTTATTTCAAACAAACATTGTATTTCACTTGCATGATGGCGTGGATGTGAAAGTGAAATGCAAAATAGTAGCCACATAGGATTTAATGCAATTTTAACTTCCCTAAAAAGTGGTGAAGTCACATGAAAGTGAAAAATTGTGGACCGCTTTTAATTAAATGATTTTAACTATATTTATTAACAAATCTTATTTTGCCACACCATCTTACCATTTGTACTTTGAATAATATTTTGTTATTTCAAACAAACATTGTATTTCACTTGCATGATGGCGTGGATGTGAAAGTGAAATGCAAAATAGTAGCCACATAGGATTTAATGCAATTTTAACTTCCCTAAAAAGTGGTGAAGTCACATGAAAGTGAAAAATTGTGGACCGCTTTTAATTAAATGATTTTAACTATATTTATTAACAAATCTTATTTTGCCACACCATCTTACCATTTGTACTTTGAATAATATTTTGTTATTTCAAACAAACATTGTATTTCACTTGCATGATGGCGTGGATGTGAAAGTGAAATGCAAAATAGTAGCCACATAGGATTTAATGCAATTTTGAGTTCTCTACTTCCTTTTAAGTTGAATTTAGATCAACCACTTCTGATGCATCCTCCAACATGGATAAAGATGGGCAAGGATGTATGGACCTGGCTCCCCTGTTGAACCGGTAAAATCCAGAAAAAAAGGAGGTAAAAGATCAGGACACAATGAAAAATGCCAGTCCTACATGGGATTCAAGTTAAGAGTTTAAATCAAGATCCTAACTGATCATAAAGGTCCAAGACCATTTATTCATAGGTAGAGACTCATATAAACTTAAGTTGATAGGGAGGATATATATATATATATATATATATATATATATATATATATATATATATATATATATATATATATATATATATATATATATATATATATATATATATATATATATATATATATATATATATATATATATATATATATATATATATATATATATATATATATATATATATATATATATATATATATATATATATATATATATATATATATATATATATATATATATATATATATATATATATATATATATATATATATATATATATATATATATATATATATATATATATATATATATATATATATATATATATATATATATATATATATATATATATATATATATATATATATATATATATATATATATATATATATATATATATATATATATATATATATATATATATATATATATATATATATATATATATATATATATATATATATATATATATATATATATATATATATATATATATATATATATATATATATATATATATATATATATATATATATATATATATATATATATATATATATATATATATATATATATATATATATATATATATATATATATATATATATATATATATATATATATATATATATATATATATATATATATATATATATATATATATATATATATATATATATATATATATATATATATATATATATATATATATATATATATATATATATATATATATATATATATATATATATATATATATATATATATATATATATATATATATATATATATATATATATATATATATATATATATATATATATATATATATATATATATATATATATATATATATATATATATATATATATATATATATATATATATATATATATATATATATATATATATATATATATATATATATATATATATATATATATATATATATATATATATATATATATATATATATATATATATATATATATATATATATATATATATATATATATATATATATATATATATATATATATATATATATATATATATATATATATATATATATATATATATATATATATATATATATATATATATATATATATATATATATATATATATATATATATATATATATATATATATATATATATATATATATATATATATATATATATATATATATATATATATATATATATATATATATATATATATATATATATATATATATATGTAACCAATCTGATTTGCGGGTAAAAATACCTAGCAAGTATTAAAAAAAAAATTATGCAACAAAAATTGAAATGTAGTATCTTAAAAGTAGTGTAGATTAAAATGTGGGATATGGGTTTTGAATTTTAAACACAACACAATTTCTAGGATTGAGACCGTTTTTATTGATGCTGCAGGTGATCAAATGGTTTTCTTTATATTGATTGTGACAGAGTTCGTCGGCCTCATGATGACCTTCAAACCCTTTCTAGCAGTAAAAACCTGAATGTAAATTAAGATTCAACTGGAACAGGCAAAAAAATCAAAGCATGTTACTCGTTGTATCCATATGTTTTCTGTTCAATAACAAGCTAGACTTTGAATTCTGTCATAATTGGCGCTTCTTGGAATTTACAAGACGATTTCTGTTGTTTGATCAATATTATTCTGATCCTGCACAATAAATCATAACGGTAAATATTTGTTCTTCTGCCTTGTGTATATTCATTCTGCTTCTCCTGGCAACATCTCATTTCCTCTTAGGATGATATGCATTGGGTTCGTTATTATTTCCCGAGAAAATTGGCGCAATGTCTGGAAAATTTTATATGCATGCTACTGCTAGCATCAGCATTTTTACTCTCTTTGTTCTATCGAGCAACATGATATACCATTGTCAGTTACTCAGTAAAATCTTGTTCTGGCGTCCAATTACTTGGCCAAAATTCACAAAGAGAAAGTTGTTATGCATGCTGTTATCACTGTCCATAATTATGCACGAAACAAGACAAACTGATTTGCATGAATATAATTTTCTAGACGTTTTTCTCCGTTATTATTGGCCCAACTCACGTATAGTGGTCTAGCGCACCTTTCATTTTGTCCGAAAAGGAATTTTTAACCTGTACTTGATCCTGGCAACACAGTGGCCAGAGAAGATTAAGGAGATATCAAAATTTGCCTGTTTTAAGTTGCTGAAACAGGCAGCAGTGAAATAAGTTTCTCCCTCGTAATTATACCCACCTTCCCACCACAAAGGCAAAATGGGATACGGAAAAATTCTCAATTCACCATTCTGATGGATTGAAACAATGAATATATTATGCCTTCATCACATGTAATTTTTTTTCTCTCTCACTTCACTTCCTTCTATCAGAACCAAGTGACATAAGTTCAAAGCTTCGAGTAGGGGGTTCTTCACGATTGCCTCTTGCTGCAGTGGTTCTTGAGAGGGATGAAGTCCTGGGTTTCTCGAGATCAGTTGAATGGACTCTTTGCATAATAGATGGACGGCTGTTGCTGCTGCTGCTGCTTGGAACCAGACGGTTAGCACGAGCTAGCTGCTGATCGTTGGGCTCTATAGAAGTAGGCCGGCTGCTTGAGGCAATGGCTCTCTTTGAGGCGCTGCCATTACGAGAGGATGCACGAGCTTTCTCTAAATGGACAACCTGAAAATTAATCAAAAAGTAAGGGGTGTCTATTAGTGAAAATGAAAGTGAAAGTGACTCACTTTCAATATTTTAGGTGTTCATTTGAATGCAAGTGGTGTGAAAGTGAAATGCAAAATAGTAGCCACATAGGATTTAATGCAATTTTAACTTCCCTAAAAAGTGGTGAAGTCACATGAACGTGAAAAATTGTGGACCGCTTTTAATTAAATGATTTTAACTATATTTATTAATAAATCTTATTTTGCCACGCCATCTTACCATTTGTACTTTGAATAATATTTTGTTATTTCAAACAAACATTGTATTTCACTTACATGATGACGTGGATGTGAAAGTCATTTGAAAAAAAGTAACTTTCATACTTTCAATTCACTTTCAATTTGCCAAACACCCCAAATGTAAACAAACAAAACCACAATAAAGAATACTAGGATTGTCTCAATCATTTCTTAATATAGCAACTACCTTCACACAACTTCCTACACATAACAAGTTTTAAACCTTAAATCAATCGTATTGTCAGAATCACCCAAGAAATCTGAGTATTTGCCTATTTGATCAAGAATTTTCTGAAATGGGTTTAAGTTGCACCTACAATTTTCTATAAGGAAAATACCCAGTATATTCTTCAATAGACTCTTTACATCAGATATAACTACCATATACTTGATTTATTTAATCGAATACTGCAGTAGCTATGTATTCATTTGTACTTCTATACATAATTATTGTCCTGCTCATATTTGCCAATAAGCCTTGCATGTTGTCACACCTTAGCATAGTAGATCATCTATAGGTAATTTCAGAGTTTAGGGATTTTATCAAGTTGCTTTAGGAATTTGCATCATTGTTTGTGTGCTTTTTATGGAATTGGGTACATCAGAGTTTGGTTGTTTTCTATAGAAACATCAGATTGTTGGCACCAACAAATTCTGTTTGTTAACCCAAAAATTAAAGATGATTGCAACAGTCTGACATTTTTTGAAAATAATTTACAAGGTGTATGTTGATTCTATGAAATGTTGTTGTATAGTAGACACATTCTGATCCTGAACCTAAGACCTCTAAGTAATCTAATTTGCATGAATAACTACAGCAGTTAGACTCTTTGATTACACAAAGTATTGTTAAACATAAATACACTGACTGCAGTACAAATAAATTAATGTAGCGTATTATTGTCACAAAAATAAAAATTAAAAAGGAAAAAAGAAAAATGGACCAGTAGCTGCTTTGATTCAGCAAAATGCTGTAACCAAAAGCTCTTAACGCTTTAAAACTTTAAGTCATACTTTGGTCCACTTCAATCTGCTTTGTAATGTCCTAAATTAGGATTACAGGTCTGGGTTCAATCCTTCGTGCATTTATTTTGCTTAACTGAAATACCAAGTTTAATCTAATACTATTATAAAAGTGGGTTGCTATGTTAAAACATTTCTTCCCAAAATACCCTCCAACACATCCATACATACATGAAACACACAAATACCCAAGTTTTTATAACCTCAATTGACTACACATCCATCCATTCATACATATATTATGAATACTCAATTTTTCATAACCTCCATATTTATGACCATCAAATTTTTATTTAACCACCCACTCATAACATACATCCACTAACTCTTGACACTAAATATAACTTTATTTACACTAATGAGTAGTGATGAAATTATAACTATTCATCTCCCACCAAATCACTATAAATAATAACAAAATCTTATCAAAGTTCACCAACCAAAATCCATTCATAATCAAAATTTAGATGAGGAAGAAAGAAGCCAAACCTACCGTCTCACAACCCACAAGAATCAAGTCCATCTCTCTCATGAATGGAACTCGATGCTTGAGAGTATATCAACTTGCACCTCCAAACCTATATAAGCATCTTCGACTACCACCGTCCAGGACCTCAAAGACAATTGATCGGCGTGAATTGCATTATACTGATATATATTTTTAGAAACTAAGCATATCAATGCATGCGATTTTTTAAATTTATGTTTACCCTTAATTTGGTGCGTATCCATAAAATAAGAATATGAATACATTTATCATGCATTGTCAAATATGAATGCATTACATATGCATGGTTAGTTCACTCATTCTGGTTTTGACTATTATTTTGAGAAATTTTGCTATTTCCTCTTCAAATATGAATGCAAATATGAATGTCTATGCATCCTTGGTTTGTGGATTGTACTCGGTATAGAAGCTAATGTGGTACATATTTACAATTAGAAGTTTTTGTCCTTTGGGCATGTAACCCATTTTGAAATTTTCCTTTTAGACTCAGGAAAATAAAATTCCCTAAATATACATTAATTTTTTAAATGCTCTTATCACTGTCCATAATTATGCACGAAACAAGACAAACTGATTTGCATGAATATAATTTTCTAGACGTTTTTCTCCGTTATTATTGGCCCAACTCACGTATAGTGGTCTAGCGCACCTTTCATTTTGTCCGAAAAGGAATTTTAACCTGTACTTGATCCTGGCAACACAGTGGCCAGAAGATTAAGGAGATATCAAAATTTGCCTGTTTTAAGTTGCTGAAACAGGCAGCAGTGAAATAAGTTTCTCCCTCGTAATTATACCCACCTTCCCACCACAAAGGCAAAATGGGATACGGAAAAATTCTCAATTCACCATTCTGATGGATTGAAACAATGAATATATTATGCCTTCATCACATGTAATTTTTTTCTCTCTCTTCACTTCCTTCTATCAGAACCAAGTGACATAAGTTCAAAGCTTAGTAGGGGTTCTTCACGATTGCCTCTTGCTGCAGTGGTTCTTGAGAGGGATGAAGTCCTGGGTTTCTCGAGATCAGTTGAATGGACTCTTTGCATAATAGATGGACGGCTGTTGCTGCTGCTGCTGCTTGGAACCAGACGGTTAGCACGAGCTAGCTGCTGATCGTTGGGCTCTATAGAAGTAGGCGGCTGCTTGAGGCAATGGCTCTCTTTGAGGCTGCCATTACGAGAGGATGCACGAGCTTTCTCTAAATGGACAACCTGAAAATTAATCGAAAAAGTAAGGGGGTGTCTATTAGTGAAAAATGAAAGTGAGAAAGTGACTCACTTTCAATATTTTAGGTGTTCATTTGAATGCAAGTGGCTGTGAAAGTGAAATGCAAAATAGTAGCCACATAGGATTTAATGCAATTTTAACTTCCCCTAAAAAAGTGGTGAAGTCACATGAACGTGAAAAATTGTGGACCGCTTTTAATTAAATGATTTTAACTATATTTATTAATAAATCTTATTTTGCCACGCCATCTTACCATTTGTACTTTGAATAATATTTTGTTATTTCAAACAAACATTGTATTTCACTTACATGATGACGTGGATGTGAAAGTCATTTGAAAAAAAAAAGTAACTTTCATACTTTCAATTCACTTTCAATTTGCCAAACACCCCAAATGTAAACAAACAAAACCACAATAAAGAATACTAGGATTGTCTCAATCATTTCTTAATATAGCAACTACCTTCACACAACTTCCTACACATAACAAGTTTTAAACCTTAAATCAATCGTATTGTCAGAATCACCCCGCAAATCTGAGTATTTGCCTATTTGATCAAGAATTTTCTGAAATGGGTTTAAGTTGCACCTACAATTTTCTATAAGGGAAAATACCCAGTATATTCTTCAATAGCAACGACTCTTTACATCAGATATAACTACCGTATACTTGATTTATTTAATCGAATACTGCAGTAGCTATGTATTCATTTGTACTTCTATACATAATTATTGTCCTGCTCATATTTGCCAATAAGCCTTGCATGTTGTCACACCTTAGCATAGTAGATCATCTATAGGAAATTTATGTAGAACATTCATAGAGTTTAGGGATTTTATCAAGTTGCTTTAGGAATTTGCATCATTGTTTGTGTGCTTTTTATGGAATTGGGTACATCAGAGTTTGGTTGTTTTCTATAGAAACATCAGATTGTTGGCACCAACAAATTCTGTTTGTTAACCCAAAAATTAAAGATGATTGCAACAGTCTGACATTTTTTTTAAGAAAATAATTTACAAGGTGTATGTTGATTCTATGAAATGTTGTTGTATAGTAGACACATTCTGATCCTGAACCTAAGACCTCTCGTAATATAATTTGCGTGAATAACTACAGCAGTTAGACTCTTTGATTACACAAAGTGTTGTTAAACATAAATAGCACTGACTGCAGTACAAATAAATTAATGTAACGTATTATTGTCACAAAAAATAAAAATTAAAAAAGGAAAAAAGAAAAAATGGACCAGTAGCTGCTTTGATTCAGCAAAAATGCTGTAACCAAAAGCTCTTAACGCACTTTAAAACTTTAAGTCATACTTCGGTCCACTTCAATCTGCTTTGTAATGTCCTAAATTAGGATTACATGTCTGGGTTCGATCCTTCGTGCATTTATTTTGCTTAACTGAAATACCAAGTTTAATCTAATACTATTATAGAAGTGGGTTGCTATGTTAAAACATTTCTTCCCAAAATACCCTCCAACACATCCATCCATACATACATGAAACACACAAATACCCAAGTTTTTATAACCTCACAATTGACTACACATCCATCCATTCATACATATATTATGACACATGCATACTCAATTTTTCATAACCTCCATATTTATGACCATCAAATTTTTATTTAACCACCCACTCATAACATACATCCACTAACTCTTGACACTAAATATAACTTTATTTACACTAATGAGTAGTGATGAAATTATAACTATTCATCTCCCACCAAATCACTATAAATAATAACAAAATCTTATCAAAGTTCACCAACCAAAAATCCATTCATAATCAAAATTTAGATGAGGAAGAAAGAAGCCAAACCTACCGTCTCACAACCCACAAGAATCAAGTCCATCTCTCTCATGAATGGAACTCGATGCTTGAGAGTATATCAACTTGCACCTCCAAACCTATATAAGCATCTTCGACTACCACCGTCCAGGACCTCAAAGACAATTGATCGGCGTGAATTGCATTATACTGATATATATTTTTAGAAACTAAGCATATCAATGCATGCGATTTTTTAAATTTATGTTTACCCTTAATTTGGTGCGTATCCATAAAATAAGAATATGAATACATTTATCATGCATTGTCAAATATGAATGCATTACATATGCATGGTTAGTTCACTCATTCTGGTTTTGACTATTATTTTGAGAAATTTTGCTATTTCCTCTTCAAATATGAATGCAAATATGAATGTCTATGCATCCTTGGTTTGTGGATTGTACTCGGTATAGAAGCTAATGTGGTACATATTTACAATTAGAAGTTTTTGTCCTTTGGGCATGTAACCCATTTTGAAATTTTCCTTTTAGACTCAGGAAAATAAAATTCCCTAAATATACATTAATTTTTTAAATGCTCTTAAATATGTTGTACTTTTATGCAACTAAGTTAAGTTCAAACTAAGAAAATAAGGAATATAATTGGCAAAGGAGAAAAACGAATATGTGTTTATGAAGAAATTTAATAGAAAAAAAATTTTAATTTGGTACATCCTTCAAATTTGCATATCACTTATACTATAAGCTCAAGCAATTATTTTGTTTAATTCATCAAGTGTATCTCATCCTCTCATTCTTTAATATTTGGTTTTAAATGTACATCATCCAAAGTAGCATCTTGTTTTAAGTTGTTTTAAGTTATCACACTTTGTATCATTTTTATAAATAAAAGTTATAGATTTCGAGCTTCGTGCCAAAGAAAATCCTAACATGATTAAAATGATCAAATACTAAACAAATCACTAAGCCTTATTTCCATCCAAATCGGTTAAAACTTTAAATTTAAAATTTCTTTTAATTTGTAGAAAAGTTCTATACTTTAAATGTATTGTGATCCTTTAGTGGTCTAGCGCACCTTTCATTTTGTCCGAAAAGGAATTTTAACCTGTACTTGATCCTGGCAACACAGTGGCCAGAAGATTAAGGAGATATCAAAATTTGCCTGTTTTAAGTTGCTGAAACAGGCAGCAGTGAAATAAGTTTCTCCCTCGTAATTATACCACCTTCCCACCACAAAGGCAAAATGGGATACGGAAAAATTCTCAATTCACCATTCTGATGGATTGAAACAATGAATATATTATGCCTTCATCACATGTAATTTTTTCTCTCTCACTTCACTTCCTTCTATCAGAACCAAGTGACATAAGTTCAAAGCTTCGAGTAGGGGGTTCTTCACGATTGCCTCTTGCTGCAGTGGTTCTTGAGAGGGATGAAGTCCTGGGTTTCTCGAGATCAGTTGAATGGACTCTTTGCATAATAGATGGGCGGCTGTTGCTGCTGCTGCTGCTTGGAACCAGGCGGTTAGCACGAGCTAGCTGCTGATCGTTGGGCTCTATAGAAGTAGGCCGGCTGCTTGAGGCAATGGCTCTCTTTGAGGCGCTGCCATTACGAGAGGATGCACGAGCTTTCTCTAAATGGACAACCTGAAAATTAATCGAAAAAGTAAGGGGGTGTCTATTAGTGAAAAATGAAAGTGAGAAAGTGACTCACTTTCAATATTTTAGGTGTTCATTTGAATGCAAGTGGATGTGAAAGTGAAATGCAAAATAGTAGCCACATAGGATTTAATGCAATTTTAACTTCCCCTAAAAAAGTGGTGAAGTCACATGAAAGTGAAAAATTGTGGACCGCTTTTAATTAAATGATTTTAACTATATTTATTAATAAATCTTATTTTGCCACCATCTTACCATTTGTACTTTGAATAATATTTTGTTATTTCAAACAAACATTGTATTTCACTTACATGATGGCGTGGATGTGAAAGTCATTTTAAAAAAAAGTAACTTTCATACTTTCAATTCACTTTCAATTTGCCAAACACCCCCAAATGTAAACAAACAAAACCACAATAAAGAATACTAGGATTGTCTCAATCATTTCTTAATATAGCAACTACCTTCACACAACTTCCTACACATAACAAGTTTTAAACCTTAAATCAATCGTATTGTCAGAATCACCCATAAATCTGAGTATTTGCCTATTTGATCAAGAATTTTCTGAAATGGGTTTAAGTTGCACCTACAATTTTCTATAAGGAAAATACCCAGTATATTCTTCAATAGCAGCGACTCTTTACATCAGATATAACTACCATATACTTGATTTATTTAATCGAATACTGCAGTAGCTATGTATTCATTGTACTTCTATACATAATTATTGTCCTGCTCATATTTGCCAATAAGCCTTGCATGTTGTCACACCTTAGCATAGTAGATCATCTATAGGAAATTTATGTAGAGCATTCATAGAGTTTAGGGATTTTATCAAGTTGCTTTAGGAATTTGCATCATTGTTTGTGTGCTTTTTCTGGAATTGGGTACATCAGAGTTTGGTTGTTTTCTATAGAAACATCAGATTGTTGGCACCAACAAATTCGTTTGTTAACCCAAAAATTAAAGATGATTGCAACGGTTTGACATTTTTTTTAAGAAAATAATTTACAAGGTGTATGTTGATTCTATGAAATGTTGTTGTATAGTAGACACATTCTGATCCTGAACCTAAGACCTCTCGTAATCTAATTTGCATGAATAACTACAGCAGTTAGACTCTTTGATTACACAAAGTATTGTTAAACATAAATACACTGACTGCAGTACAAATAAATTAATGTAGCGTATTATTGTCACAAAAATAAAAATTAAAAAGGAAAAAGAAAAATGGACCAGTAGCTGCTTTGATTCAGCAAAATGCTGTAACCAAAAGCTCTTAACGCACTTTAAAACTTTAAGTCATACTTTGGTCCACTTCAATCTGCTTTGTAATGTCCTAAATTAGGATTACAGGTCTGGGTTCAATCCTTCGTGCATTTATTTTGCTTAACTGAAATACCAAGTTTAATCTAATACTATTATAGAAGTGGGTTGCTATGTTAAAACATTTCTTCCCAAAATACCCTCCAACACATCCATCCATACATACATGAAACACACAAATACCCAAGTTTTATAACCTCACAATTGACTACACATCCATCCATTCATACATATATTATGAATACTCAATTTTTCATAACCTCCATATTTATGACCATCAAATTTTTATTTAACCACCCACTCATAACATACATCCACTAACTCTTGACACTAAATATAACTTTATTTACACTAATGAGTAGTGATGAAAACGTTATAACTATTCATCTCCCACCAAATCACTATAAATAATAACAAAATCTTATCAAAGTTCACCAACCAAAAATCCATTCATAATCAAAATTTAGATGAGGAAGAAAGAAGCCAAACCTACACGTCTCACAACCCACAAGAATCAAGTCCATCTCTCTCATGAATGGAACTCGATGCTTGAGAGTATATCAACTTGCACCTCCAAACCTATATAAGCATCTTCGACTACCACCGTCCAGGACCTCAAAGACGACGTCGATCGCGTGAATTGCATTACTACTGATATATTTTTTAGAAGCAAACTAAGCATATCAATGCATGCGATTTTTAAATTTATGTTTACCCTTAATTTGGTCTCAGATCCATAAAATAAGAATATGAATACATTTATCATGCATTGTCAAATATGAATGCATTACATATGCATGGTTAGTTCACTCATTCTGGTTTTGACTATTATTTTGAGAAATTTTGCTATTTCCTCTTCAAATATGAATGCAAATATGAATGTCTATGCATCCTTGGTTTGTGGATTGTACTCGGTATAGAAGCTAATGTGGTACATATTTACAATTAGAAGTTTTGTCCTTTGGGCATGTAACCCATTTTGAAATTTTCCTTTTAGACTCCGGAAAATAAAATTCCCTAAATATACATTAATTTTTAAATGCTCTTAAATATGTTGTACTCTTTATGCAACTACCGGTTAGCGGAGTTCAAACTAAGAAAATAAGGAATATAATTGGCAAAGGAGAAAGAACGAATATGTGTTTATGAAGAAATTTAATAGAAAAAAAATTTTAATTTGGTACATCCTTCAAATTTGCATATCACTTATACTATAAGCTCAAGCAATTATTTTGTTTAATTCATCAAGTGTATCTCATCCTCTCATTCTTTAATATTTGGTTTTAAATGTACATCATCCAAAAGTAGCATCTTGTTTTAAGTTGTTTTAAGTTATCACACTTTGTATCATTTTTATAAATAAAAGTTATAGATTTCGAGCTTCGTGCCAAAGAAAATCCCTAACATGATTAAAATGATCAAATACTAAACAAATCACTAAGCCTTATTTCCATCCGAAATCGGTTAAAACTTTAAATTTAAAATTTCTTTTAATTTGTAGAAAAGTTCTATACTTTAAATGTATTGTGATCCTTTAGTTTTAAAAAATCATGGAACACCTTTCTTTTTCTTCCTTGAATACTTGGATGACACCTTTGAGTCAAAAAGGCGACAAGTATGAGTCGTTACCTTGTAGCATACACTATACTAGTTTTACAAAATTGTATTCTCCAATTAACTACCTCTGTAGTCAAGATCGAATAGCTATATTGATTAGGAAAATTCTTGCAACGATAAAAGATTTCACAAGTCTTCAAACGATTATTTCTTAATTATTTAACAAGTTTGTTGTAAATTCTCCTGTCCTTATGCCAACTTTCTTAAACTTTTATTTTATGTTTTCTTCTGGATTCTTGTATTGATATTCACTGTTCTAGTGACTCTTTAAAATTATAAAGTACTCTTTGATTTTGTAAGAGACTTCAACTGGAATATCTTTAATCCGTATCCTGTTTTTACCATGTTGTAGGCTGAGGGGTTAAATTTCCCTAGCACCCCTTTCCCAAAGCGAAAACTGCTTAAGGTAGTAGGAGGTTGCAAACTTTGGATGTATACTGCAGCTTTAGTTAGAAGTTGAATAACAATTTGATCCAAATTACTGTAGCCTAGAACAATTAAAATCAGAATCAGTTTCAGAACATCTAATGACTTACAGCTTCCTTGGATGATGAAGGTGATTCCTCCAGAATTTTGTGCTTTGAATGATCTCCATGACGGCCAGTACCTGAACTATTCCTTCTGGAAAATGCTTCAACAACCCCAGAGAATCTATCACGAATATCTTGCCCTGCTATAAAATGAAACAAACAAATAAATGGTTACATTTGATGCTTCATCCACAGTTGTGGTAAAAACTTAAAAGTTGCAGAGATATTGCAGGGAAAACCTGATGTCTTCTCTGCTCCTTCTACTGATGGTCCAACAGCTCCACTTGTTCTTCCACTAGGTTGCTGGAAAAAAAGGAGAACAATGGTATAGAGCATACAAGAATGCAGCATTATACTCAAAGTCATGATTAAAAAGGAGGCATACCCGTAATCTAGCATTAGCACCAATTTGAGGGTACTTTAATACAGTCCAGTCAAATATATAATCAAACTGATAACCTACAATACAATAAGGTAAGAGGCATGGTTATTAAAAGAATTAAAAGAAATTGATCAAAAAATTGTTCCTATTAAGAAGCTGCATCAATGTTGAAGAAAGAAACAAAAGAAGTGCATCACCTTCTCGAATAAAAGGTCGCGAAAAAGTTTCTTCAAATAAGCATAATCAGGCCGGTCATCAAACTTCAGGGATCGACAGTAGTGAAAATAGGATACAAATTCTGGGGATATGATTTACAAAGCATCTGTATCACATTGTATATGAATTTAGTAAAATTGATACAGCTAAAACTAATTTAGTAAAACTGATACAATTACCTCTACAGGAG
Source organism: Asparagus setaceus (assembly GCA_012295165.1). Taxonomy (NCBI): domain Eukaryota; kingdom Viridiplantae; phylum Streptophyta; class Magnoliopsida; order Asparagales; family Asparagaceae; genus Asparagus; species Asparagus setaceus. The sequence goes on along the minus strand of CM022701.1, from coordinate 195,107 downwards.
TAACCATTTTCTTTTCACTGATTCTATCATACTTCTGCTTTTAGTACCAGCTTTTAAGCCCTGCCAGGAAGACTGGTCACAATAAATGACTCATATTAATGATCCAACACCATAAAAATGAGAAGAGAAAATAAAGAGCCACTTTTAGTTTAACACTAACCTTCCTCTTAGGAAATACATAAGCACATATCCAAGGGATTCCAAATCATCGCTTTGCTCTGTATACAGTAGGCAGATCCAACAAGAGAAACAGATATTTAGGCATAGAGAGCAATACAAAACAGCAGCAACAACAACAAAGCTTTTATCCCAAACTTTTAGGGTCACCTACATGAATCCTATTCTTCCATTATGGATTATCATCTCCTCCATTAAGTTAATGTAGCGTATTATTGTCACAAAAATAAAAATTAAAAAGGAAAAAAAAAAATGGACCAGTAGCTGCTTTGATTCAGCAAAATGCTGTAACCAAAAGCTCTTAACGCACTTTAAAACTTTAAGTCATACTTTGGTCCACTTCAATCTGCTTTGTAATGTCCTAAATTAGGATTACAGGTCTGGGTTCAATCCTTCGTGCATTTATTTTGCTTAACTGAAATACCAAGTTTAATCTAATACTATTATAGAAGTGGGTTGCTATGTTAAAACATTTCTTCCCAAAATACCCTCCAACACATCCATCCATACATACATGAAACACACAAATACCCAAGTTTTATAACCTCACAATTGACTACACATCCATCCATTCATACATATATTATGAATACTCAATTTTTCATAACCTCCATATTTATGACCATCAAATTTTTATTTAACCACCCACTCATAACATACATCCACTAACTCTTGACACTAAATATAACTTTATTTACACTAATGAGTAGTGATGAAAACGTTATAACTATTCATCTCCCACCAAATCACTATAAATAATAACAAAATCTTATCAAAGTTCACCAACCAAAAATCCATTCATAATCAAAATTTAGATGAGGAAGAAAGAAGCCAAACCTACACGTCTCACAACCCACAAGAATCAAGTCCATCTCTCTCATGAATGGAACTCGATGCTTGAGAGTATATCAACTTGCACCTCCAAACCTATATAAGCATCTTCGACTACCACCGTCCAGGACCTCAAAGACGACGTCGATCGCGTGAATTGCATTACTACTGATATATTTTTTAGAAGCAAACTAAGCATATCAATGCATGCGATTTTTTTTTTAAATTTATGTTTACCCTTAATTTGGTCTGTATCCATAAAATAAGAATATGAATACATTTATCATGCATTGTCAAATATGAATGCATTACATATGCATGGTTAGTTCACTCATTCTGGTTTTGACTATTATTTTGAGAAATTTTGCTATTTCCTCTTCAAATATGAATGCAAATATGAATGTCTATGCATCCTTGGTTTGTGGATTGTACTTTCGGTATAGAAGCTAATGTGGTACATATTTACAATTAGAAGTTTTGTCCTTTGGGCATGTAACCCATTTTGAAATTTTCCTTTTAGACTCCGGAAAATAAAATTCCCTAAATATACATTAATTTTTAAATGCTCTTAAATATGTTGTACTCTTTATGCAACTACCGGTTAGCGGAGTTCAAACTAAGAAAATAAGGAATATAATTGGCAAAGGAGAAAGAACGAATATGTGTTTATGAAGAAATTTAATAGAAAAAAAATTTTACTTATTTGGTACATCCTTCAAATTTGCATATCACTTATACTATAAGCTCAAGCAATTATTTTGTTTAATTCATCAAGTGTATCTCATCCTCTCATTCTTTAATATTTGGTTTTAAATGTACATCATCCAAAAGTAGCATCTTGTTTTAAGTTGTTTTAAGTTATCACACTTTGTATCATTTTTATAAATAAAAAGTTATAGATTTCGAACTTCGTGCCAAAGAAAATCCCTAACATGATTAAAATGATCAAATACTAAACAAATCACTAAGCCTTATTTCCATCGAAATCGGTTAAAACTTTAAATTTAAAATTTCTTTTAATTTGTAGAAAAGTTCTATACTTTAAATGTATTGTGATCCTTTAGTTTTAAAAAATCATGGAACACCTTTCTTTTTCTTCCTTGAATACTTCGGATGACACCTTTGAGTCAAAAAGGCGACAAGTATGAGTCGTTACCTTGTAGCATACACTATACTAGTTTTACAAAATTGTATTCTCCAATTAACTACCTCTGTAGTCAAGATCGAATAGCTATATTGATTAGGAAAATTCTTGCAACGATAAAAGATTTCACAAGTCTTCAAACGATTATTTCTTAATTATTTAACAAGTTTGTTGTAAATTCTCCTGTCCTTATGCCAACTTTCTTAAACTTTTATTTTATGTTTTCTTCTGGATTCTTGTATTGATATTCACTGTTCTAGTGACTCTTTAAAATTATAAAGTACTCTTTGATTTTGTAAGAGACTTCAACTGGAATATCTTTAATCCGTATCCTGTTTTTACCATGTTGTAGGCTGAGGGGTTAAATTTCCCTAACGCACCCCTTTCCCAAAGCGAAAACTGCTTAAGGTAGTAGGAGGTTGCAAACTTTGGATGTATACTGCAGCTTTAGTTAGAAGTTGAATAACAATTTGATCCAAATTACTGTAGCCTACGAGAACAATTAAAATCAGAATCAGTTTCGAACATCTAATGACTTACAGCTTCCTTGGATGATGAAGGTGATTCCTCCAGAATTTTGTGCTTTGAATGATCTCCATGACGGCCAGTACCTGAACTATTCCTTCTGGAAAATGCTTCAACAACCCCAGAGAATCTATCACGAATATCTTGCCCTGCTATAAAATGAAACAAACAAATAAATGGTTACATTTGATGCTTCATCCACAGTTGTGGTAAAAAACTTAAAAAGTTGCAGAGATATTGCAGGGAGAAACCTGATGTCTTCTCTGCTCCTTCTACTGATGGTCCAACAGCTCCACTTGTTCTTCCACTAGGTTGCTGGAAAAAAAAGGAGAACAATGGTATAGAGCATACAAGAATGCAGCATTATACTCAAAGTCATGATTAAAAAAAGGAGGCATACCCGTAATCTAGCATTAGCACCAATTTGAGGGTACTTTAATACAGTCCAGTCAAATATATAATCAAACTGATAACCTACAATACAATAAGGTAAGAGGCATGGTTATTAAAAGAATTAAAAAGAAATTGATCAAAAAATTGTTCCTATTAAGAAGCTGCATCAATGTTGAAGAAAGAAACAAAAGAAGGTGCATCACCTTCTCGAATAAAAAGGTCGCGAAAAAGTTTCTTCAAATAAGCATAATCAGGCCGGTCATCAAACTTCAGGGATCGACAGTAGTGAAAATAGGATACAAATTCTGGGGGATATGATTTACAAAGCATCTGTATCACATTGTATATGAATTTAGTAAAATTGATACAGCTAAAACTAATTTAGTAAAACTGATACAATTACCTCTACAGGAGTAACCATTTTCTTTTCACTGATTCTATCATACTTCTGCTTTTTAGTACCAGCTTTTAAGCCCTGCCAGGGAAGACTGGTCACAATAAATGACTCATATTAATGATCCAACACCATAAAAAATGAGAAGAGAAAATAAAGAGCCACTTTTAGTTTAACACTAACCTTCCTCTTAGGAAATACATAAGCACATATCCAAGGGATTCCAAATCATCCCTTCTGCTTTGCTCTGTATACAGTAGGCAGATCCAACAAGAGAAACAGATATTTAGGCATAGAGAGCAATACAAAAACAGCAGCAACAACAACAAAGCTTTTATCCCAAACTTTTAGGGTCACCTACATGAATCCTATTCTTCCATTATGGATTATCATCTCCTCCATTAAGTTAACTACTAGTGTATACTTCTTATTTGCTTCCAACCAAGTTCTTTTAGGTCTATAATCTCATCACTTCTACTAACAGGTACATTAAGAACATTAGATTATAGAAAATTGTACCAAGGGATTAATGAATCACAAACTCACCAACTCCAAGATGAGTATTAACACTTGCATATCTTGCTGTTCCTGTAAGATTCTTGTTTTCCCTGTTAAAAGTAGAAATACTTCAGCAACCCAAAAAGCATGCATCTTCCATGCAAGTAATTCAAAACTATAGTACATAGGCATGATTTTTCCTTTTTGATAAGGGCACAATATGCAAAGATAGTCTGACATGAAGAATGATGACAAACAGGTGTTAAATCTCATCAAAGGATTGACACGAAGGATAAAGTGAATTTGCAGTGCACAGAAGAAAGTTATAATTTATAAATATAATTGAGCCTTTCCTCAAAATTCTGACCAAAAAAATTGAGATAAGAGGTTTCGTTTGGGTTCTTTTTCTTAACCTTAGTGCTTCTTAAAAGTTGTATTAAAAAAAACTTAGTGCTTTTTAAAAATTGTATCAAATGATTACTGGTCAAATCTTAAGCTCTCCCAGTTTGCAATATAATGTGTACATCAAAGCATTGGGAACTTTTTAATGTTGTTTCTTTAGCCCCTCCAACCAACTCGCTAAGGTGAAAGTACTGAATCACGGCAGAAACTTATACTCAAAACTTTTTCTCAATTTACACACAATGGGATAAAAGATTTGTTGGGGTTGTTAGTGACTTAACCTCAGTCTTGAAAGCTTTATGAATCCACAATTGGTAATAACATTAATTATACATCATCCAAAAGTAGCATCTTGTTTTAAGTTGTTTTAAGTTATCACACTTTGTATCATTTTTATAAATAAAAGTTATAGATTTCCAAACTCGTGCCAAAGAAAATCCCTAACATGATTAAAATGATCAAATACTAAACAAATCACTAAGCCTTATTTCCATCCAAATCGGTTAAAACTTTAAATTTAAAATTTCTTTTAATTTGTAGAAAAGTTCTATACTTTAAATGTATTGTGATCCTTTAGTTTTAAAAAAAATCATGGAACACCTTTCTTTTTCTTCCTTGAATACTTCGGATGACACCTTTGAGTCAAAAAAGACGACAAGTATGAGTACGTGCAACGCGCATACACTATACTAGTTTTACAAAAATTGTATTCTCCAATTAACTACCTCTGTAGTCAAGATCGAATAGCTATATTGATTAGGAAAATTCTTGCAACGATAAAAAGATTTCACAAGTCTTCAAGCGATTATTTCTTAATTATTTAACAAGTTTGTTGTAAATTCTCCTGTCCTTATGCCAACTTTCTTAAACTTTTTATTTTATGTTTTCTTCTGGATTCTTGTATTGATATTCACTGTTCTAGTGACTCTTTAAAATTATAAAGTACTCTTTGATTTTGTAAGAGACTTCAACTGGAATATCTTTAATCCGTATCCTGTTTTACCATGTTGTAGGCTGAGGGGTTAAATTTCCCTAACGCACCTTTCCCAAAGCGAAAACTGCTTAAGGTAGTAGGAGGTTGCAAACTTTGGATGTATACTGCAGCTTTAGTTAGAAGTTGAATAACAATTTGATCCAAATTACTGTAGCCTACGAGAACAATTAAAATCAGAATCAGTTTCAACATCTAATGACTTACAGCTTCCTTGGATGATGAAGGTGATTCCTCCAGAATTTTGTGCTTTGAATGATCTCCATGACGCCAGTACCTGAACTATTCCTTCTGGAAAATGCTTCAACAACCCCAGAGAATCTATCACGAATATCTTGCCCTGCTATAAAATGAAACAAACAAATAAATGGTTACATTTGATGCTTCATCCACAGTTGTGGTAAAAAACTTAAAAAGTTGCAGAGATATTGCAGGGAGAAACCTGATGTCTTCTCTGCTCCTTCTACTGATGGTCCAACAGCTCCACTTGTTCTTCCACTAGGTTGCTGGAAAAAAGGAGAACAATGGTATAGAGCATACAAGAATGCAGCATTATACTCAAAGTCATGATTAAAAAGGAGGCATACCCGTAATCTAGCATTAGCACCAATTTGAGGGTACTTTAATACAGTCCAGTCAAATATATAATCAAACTGATAACCTACAATACAATAAGGTAAGAGGCATGGTTATTAAAAGAATTAAAAAGAAATTGATCAAAAAATTGTTCCTATTAAGAAGCTGCATCAATGTTGAAGAAAGAAACAAAAGAAGGTGCATCACCTTCTCGAATAAAAGGTCGCGAAAAGTTTCTTCAAATAAGCATAATCAGGCGGTCATCAAACTTCAGGGATCGACAGTAGTGAAAATAGGATACAAATTCTGGGGATATGATTTACAAAGCATCTGTATCACATTGTATATGAATTTAGTAAAATTGATACAGCTAAAACTAATTTAGTAAAACTGATACAATTACCTCTACAGGAGTAACCATTTTCTTTTCACTGATTCTATCATACTTCTGCTTTTAGTACCAGCTTTTAAGCCCTGCCAGGAAGACTGGTCACAATAAATGACTCATATTAATGATCCAACACCATAAAAATGAGAAGAGAAAATAAAGAGCCACTTTTAGTTTAACACTAACCTTCCTCTTAGGAAATACATAAGCACATATCCAAGGGATTCCAAATCATCCCTTCTGCTTTGCTCTGTATACAGTAGGCAGATCCAACAAGAGAAACAGATATTTAGGCATAGAGAGCAATACAAAACAGCAGCAACAACAACAAAGCTTTTATCCCAAACTTTTAGGGTCACCTACATGAATCCTATTCTTCCATTGGGTTCTATTATGGGTCATCTCCTCCATTAAGTTAACTACTAGTGTATACTTCTTATTTGCTTCCAACCAAGTTCTTTTAGGTCTATAATCTCATCACTTTGCCCCAGTAACTATAATCTCATCACTTCTACTAACAGGTACATTAAGAACATTAGATTATAGAAAATTGTACCAAGGGATTAATGAATCACAAACTCACCAACTCCAAGATGAGTATTAACACTTGCATATCTTGCTGTTCCTGTAAGATTCTTGTTTTCCCTGTTAAAAGTAGAAATACTTCAGCAACCCAAAAAAGCATGCATCTTCCATGCAAGTAATTCAAAAACTATAGTACATAGGCATGATTTTTCCTTTTTTGATAAGGGCACAATATGCAAAGATAGCCTGACATGAAGAATGATGACAAACAGGTGTTAAATCTCATCAAAGGATTGACACGAAGGATAAAGTGAATTTGCAGTGCACAGAAGAAAGTTATAATTTATAAATATAACTGAGCCTTTCCTCAAAATTCTGACCAAAAAAATTGAGATAAGAGGTTTCGTTTGGGTTCTTTTTCTTAACCTTAGTGCTTCTTAAAAGTTGTATTAAAAAACCTTAGTGCTTTTTAAAAGTTGTATCAAATGATTACAGGTCAAATCTTAAGCTCTCCCAGTTTGCAATATAATGTGTACATCAAAGCATTGGGAACTTTTTAATGTTGTTTCTTTAGCCCCTCCAACCAACTTGCTAAGGTGAAAGTACTGAATCACGGCAGAAACTTATACTCAAAACTTTTTCTCAATTTACACACAATGGGATAAAAAGTTAGTGACTTAACCTCAGTCTTGAAAGCTTTATGAATCCACAATTGGTAATAACATTAATTATACAGCTCATAATATCACGGGTAGACAAACTTATGGGAAGATTTGAAATGTTGTTTCTTTAACTCCTCCCACCAGCTTTTTAAAGTAAAAGAAAATAAATTTGTCCTATCAATATTTACATGCAACAAAAACCATTTAGGTACTTCCCCTGCAAAACTAAAGAAAATTTTCAGCTTGGATTAGGATATCAGTTTAACTTTTGTCATGTAATTTGCTGACATTCATAATCAAAATTTAGATGAGGAAGAAAGAAGCCAAACCTACACGTCTCACAACCCACAAGAATCAAGTCCATCTCTCTCATGAATGGAACTCGATGCTTGAGAGTATCAACTTGCACCTCCAAACCTATATAAGCATCTTCGACTACCACCGTCCAGACCTCAAAGACAATGTTGATCGCGTGAATTGCATTACTACTGATGTATTTTTTAGAAGCAAACTAAGCATATCAATGCATGCGATTTTTTTTTATTTATGTTTACCCTTAGTTTGGTCTGTATCCATAAAATAAGAATATGAATGCATTTATCATGCATTGTCAAATATGAATGCATTACCTATGCATGGTTAGTTCACTCATTCTGGTTTTGACTATTATTTTGAGAAATTTTGCTATTTCCTCTTCAAATATGAATGCAAATATGAATGTCTATGCATCCTTGGTTTGTGGATTGTACTCGGTATAGAAGCTAATGTGGTACATATTTACAATTAGAAGTTTTTTCCTTTCGGCATGTAAGCCCATTTTTGAAATTCTCCCTTTTAGACTCCAGAAAATAAAATTCCCTAAATATACATTAATTTTTTAAATGCTCTTAAGTATGTTGTACCCTCTATGCAACTACCGTTAAGCAGTTCAAACTAAGAAAATAAGGAATCCAATTGGCAAAGGAGAAAGAACGAATATGTGTTTATGAAGAAATTTAATAGAAGAAAATTTTTAACGCTGGTACATCCTTCAAATTTGCATATCACTTATACTATAAGCTCAAGCAATTATTTTGTTTAATTCACCAAGCGTATCTCATCCATAGTTACATGGTTCACTGACGAATCGTCAGCGAATCTGATAATGAGACTTTGAAATTTTAGATTTGACAGGGGGTAGCTTGCTTCGATACGCAAGTTCGATATAGGATACAATGTAATTTTTTTTGGGTACGCTTATCATTTTTCAAAGTGTATAGTAAAAAATTAGAAACTAGAAAACTAATTATGCATTTCAATATTTTTCATACAAAATATTTTAATACTTCATTTTTATAGTTTTGAATACATAAAACTGAAAATATTAAATATTGGACAGCCTCTTAATAATTTTTTTCCTATTTTGCAACTTTCTTTCCCTTAACATCAAGTGCATCTTCTGCTAATTTCGAGCCCAAACAATTCCATCTAAGCTCCTCCAACTTACTTGAAGAGTCTCCAAGTTATCATTATTGGGATCCCTATCTCATCCATATAAACCAACTTTGTAATTCTCACAAAATTGTGACAGGAGGCGAATGTTTGAATGGATGAATACTAACTTATCAACCCTTCCACTGTTCAATCTATTTCTTTTCACACTATGTATGTAGGAATAAGTACTCCAATTTCTCTCAGCTGATGAGCTACTAATAGGCCGAGACAAAATCTTCTTAGCAACATCAGTTAAAGAAATAGTGATCTAGAATTAGTTATTAACTTTGGATAATTTTTACGTACTGAAAGAATACTTTCAAAAATATTATCGAAATATATAAAAAAATCCAAGTGCATGTGCATGAAAACAGACTTGTAAATCAACTTTGGTCCTCTCATACTTAGTAAGCTGCAGCTAATTTTGGGAAATCAATTCGTATCGGAGGGAATCGGTTCAGAATGCATGGAATCGGTTCGCATGAACTATTCGACATGAGGGGTGAATCGCTAACTATGATCTCATCCTCTCATTTTAATATTTGGTTTTAAATGTATATCATCCAAAAGTAGCATCTTGTTTTAAGTTGTTTAAAGTTATCACACTTTGTATCATTTTTATAAATAAAAGTTATAGATTTCGAAACTTCGTGCCAAAGAAAATCCCTAACATGATTAAAATGATCAAATACTAAACAAATCACTAAGCCTTATTTCCATCCGAAATCGGTTAAAACTTTAAATTTAAAATTTCTTTTAATTTGTAGAAAAGTTCTATATTTTAAATGTATTGTGATCCTTTAGTTTTAAAAAATCATGGAACACCTTTCTTTTTCTTCCTTGAATACTTGGATGACACCTTTGAGTCAAAAGACGACAAGTATGAGTATGCGTAACGCAGCATAGCATACACTATCTAGTTTTACAAAATTGTATTCTCCAATTAACTACCTCTGTAGTCAAGATCGAATAGCTATATTGATTAGGAAAAATTCTTGCAACGATAAAAAGTTTTCACAAGTCTTCAAACGATTATTTCTTAATTATTTAACAAGTTTGTTGTAAATTCTCCTGTCCTTATGCCAACTTTCTTAAATTTTTATTTTATGTTTACTTCTGGATTCTTGTATTGACATTCACTGTTCTAGTGACTCTTTAAAATTATAAAGTACTCTTTGATTTTGTAAGAGACTTCAACTGGAATATCTTTAATCCGTATCCTGTTTTTACCATGTCGTAGGCTGAGGGGTTAAATTTCCCTAACGCACCCCTTTCCCAAAGCGAAAACTGCTTAAGGTAGTAGGAGGTTGCAAACTTTGGATGTATACTGCAGCTTTAGTTAGAAGCTGAATAACAATTTGATCCAAATTACTGTAGCATACGAGAACAATTAAAATCAGAATCAGTTTCAGACATCTAATGACTTACAGCTTCCTTGGATGATGAAGGTGATTCCTCCAGAATTTTGTGCTTTAAATGATCACCATGACGGCCAGCAACTGAACTATTCCTTCTGGAAAACGCTTCAACAACCCCAGAGAATCTATCACGAATATCTTGCCCTGCTATAAAATGAAACAAACAAATAAATGGTTACATTTGATGCTTCATCCACAGTTGTGGTAAAAAACTTAAAAAGTTGCAGAGATATTGCAGGGAGAAACCTGATGTCTTCTCTGCTCCTTCTACTGATGGTCCAACAGCTCCGCTTGTTCTTCCACTAGGTTGCTGGAAAAAAAAAGGAGAACAATGGTATAGAGCATACAAGAATGCAGCATTATACTCAAAGTCATGATTAAAAAAAGGAGGCATACCCGTAATCTAGCATTAGCTCCAATTTGAGGGTACTTTAATACAGTCCAGTCAAATATATAATCAAACTGATAACCTACAATACAATAAGGTAAGAGGCATGGTTATTAAAAGAATTAAAAGAAATTGGTCAAAAATTGTTCCTATTAAGAAGCTGCATCAATGTTGAAGAAAGAAACAAAAGGGGGAAAAAACCCAATAACATGATTTGCATCACCTTCTCGAATAAAAAGGTCGCGAAAAAGTTTCTTCAAATAAGCATAATCAGGCCTGTCATCAAACTTCAGGGATCGACAGTAGTGAAAATAGGATACAAATTCTGGGGATATGATTTACAAAGCATCTGTATCACATTGTATATGAATTTAGTAAAATTGATTGATACAACTAAAATTAATTTAGTAAAACTGATACAATTACCTCTACAGGAGTAACCATTTTCTTTTCACTAATTCTATCATACTTCTGCTTTTAGTACCAGCTTTTAAGCCCTGCCAGGAAGACTGGTCACAATAAATGACTCATATTAATGATCCAACACCATAAACAATGAGAAGAGAAAATAAAGAGCCACTTTTAGTTTAACACTGACCTTCCTCTTAGGAAATACATAAGCACATATCCAAGGGATTCCAAATCATCCCTCCTGCTTTGCTCTGTATACAGTAGGCAGATCCAACAAGAGAAACAGATATTTAAGCATAGAGAGCAATACAAAAACAGCAGCAACAACAACAAAGCTTTTTATCCCAAACTTTTAGGGTCACCTACATGAATCCTATTCTTCCATTTGGTTCTATTATGGGTCATCTCCTCCATTAAGTTAACTACTAGTGTATACTTCTTATTTGCTTCCAACCAAGTTCTTTTAGGTCTATAATCTCATCACTTTGCCCCAGTAACTATAATCTCATCACTTCTACTAACAGGTACATTAAGAACATTAGATTATAGAAAATTGTAACAAGGGATTAATGAATCACAAACTCACCAACTCCAAGATGAGTATTAACACTTGCATATCTTGCTGTTCCTGTGAGATTCTTGTTTTCCCTGTTAAAAGTAGAAATACTTCAGCAACCCAAAAAGCATGCATCTTCCATGCAAGTAATTCAAAACTATAGTACATAGGCATGATTTTTCCTTTTTGATAAGGGCACAATATGCAAAGATAGCCTGACATGAAGAATGATGACAAACAGGTGTTAAATCTCATCAAAGGATTGACCGAAGGATAAAGTGAATTTGCAGTGCACAGAAGAAAGTTATAATTTATAAATATAACTGAGCCTTTCCTCAAAATTCTGACCAAAAAATTGAGATAAGAGGTTTCGTTTGGGTTCTTTTTCTTAACCTTAGTGCTTCTTAAAAGTTGTATTAAAAAAAACTTAGTGCTTTTTAAAAGTTGTATCAAATGATTACAGGTCAAATCTTAAGCTCTCCCAGTTTGCAATATAATGTGTACATCAAAGCATTGGGAACTTTTAATGTTGTTTCTTTAGCCCCTCCAACCAACTTGCTAAGGTGAAAGTACTGAATCACGGCAGAAACTTATACTCAAAACTTTTTCTCAATTTACACACAATGGGATAAAATATTTGTTGGGGTTGTTAGTGACTTAACCTCAGTCTTGAAAGCTTTATGAATCCACAATTGGTAATAACATTAATTATACCGCTCATAATATCACGGGTAGACAAACTTATGGGAAGATTTGAAATGTTGTTTCTTTAACTCCTCCCACCAGCTTTTTAAAGTAAAAGAAAATAAATTTGTCCTATCAATATTTACATGCAACAAAAAAAAACCATTTAGGTACTTCCCCCCTGCAAAACTAAAGAAAATTTTCAGCTTGGATTAGGATATCAGTTTAACTTTTGTCATGTAATTTGCTGACATTCATAATCTATAGCAACTTGCAGATTGTTTTTCTTACTTAAATTTTACAAAAACAAAATGATTTTAAAACAAAGGAAACTGTTCCTCAGGTGGCATTCAGATTTGAGGATCAACACAGAAACAAACCTCAAGTCAAGTAACAAAATGTAACTTTGATAGTATTCAAGCAGTAGAAATGTACGGACACAAGAAGAAACTTCAAGTCACCTGTATGGTATGTGCTTATAGGTTTGAAGGTCTCTATATTTCTTTGCAAGTCCGTAATCAATGATATAAACCTACATGAGAAAACAGATTGTCAGAAGAGTATGCTCCAGTTTCATCACATTAACTCTTAATATCAGACATAGAGCAGTTTTTTTTTGGGGGGGTGGGGGTGGGGGGGGGGGGCACAAGAAATCCGGATATCCATCTTGTTTGGTTGGGTTTTATCCTCAGTCATTAGATACACACAGAACAAGATCCAGATGAACTTCTGGACCATGAAAAAATGATACAGTTAGGCGCATCCGAAGGACAGTTAGCTATCCCTTCCCCAAGTCAGATTAAAAAATAGGAGGCAAAAGTGGAGATATTCAAGATTTCACGGATGAAGAATTTACTCTTGGGCTGTCAATCCCTTCCTTAAGAGTTAGGGTAACTAATCTCAAGATTCTAGTATCAAATATCTGATCCACATCATATGGGGCTTTTTCACATCCTACTTGACAAAACATCAGGATAATGAACTCAATATCAAGCATCCATATTGAACGGTATACATAAATAAAAATATATAAATATCAATAACATAGTTGTAATTCCCTTATTTTTATCTATCTAATAAAACCGTATAGCATGTATATTCAGACATTCAAGGAGATCCATCTTTTCACATTATGCAATAAAATAAAGTTTTTTTAAATATATACCCTTCAAAATCTATCATATTTAATAATTAACCCAAAATCTGAATACTTGCCAATTTGGTCCCCAGTTATCTTGAAGTCCCATATATTTCATGATCCTTCCAAAGATTACTCATCGCTACCCAGCATGACACATGCCAATATGGGTCATATTCATTACAAGAAAACATCTAGACAAAGATTCAACATAACAGAATACGATCAGCAACTAGACATTGCACTTTTCCTTAAGATAAGTCAAGAGAAGGGCTATTTGTATCTTAGTACTTTCAAACAGCTTTATGTAGTAGGAGGTTGCAAACTTTGGATGTATACTGCAGCTTTAGTTAGAAGCTGAATAACAATTTGATCCAAATTACTGTAGCATACGAGAACAATTAAAATCAGAATCAGTTTCAGACATCTAATGACTTACAGCTTCCTTGGATGATGAAGGTGATTCCTCCAGAATTTTGTGCTTTAAATGATCACCATGACGCCAGCAACTGAACTATTCCTTCTGGAAAATGCTTCAACAACCCCAGAGAATCTATCACGAATATCTTGCCCTGCTATAAAATGAAACAAACAAATAAATGGTTACATTTGATGCTTCATCCACAGTTGTGGTAAAAACTTAAAAGTTGCAGAGATATTGCAGGAGAAACCTGATGTCTTCTCTGCTCCTTCTACTGATGGTCCAACAGCTCCACTTGTTCTTCCACTAGGTTGCTGGAAAAAAAGGAGAACAATGGTATAGAGCATACAAGAATGCAGCATTATACTCAAAGTCATGATTAAAAAGGAGGCATACCCGTAATCTAGCATTAGCTCCAATTTGAGGGTACTTTAATACAGTCCAGTCAAATATATAATCAAACTGATAACCTACAATACAATAAGGTAAGAGGCATGGTTATTAAAAGAATTAAAAGAAATTGGTCAAAAATTGTTCCTATTAAGAAGCTGCATCAATGTTGAAGAAAGAAACAAAGGAAAAACCCAATAACATGATTTGCATCACCTTCTCGAATAAAAGGTCGCGAAAAGTTTCTTCAAATAAGCATAATCAGGCCTGTCATCAAACTTCAGGGATCGACAGTAGTGAAAATAGGATACAAATTCTGGGGGATATGATTTACAAAGCATCTGTATCACATTGTATATGAATTTAGTAAAATTGATTGATACAACTAAAATTAATTTAGTAAAACTGATACAATTACCTCTACAGGAGTAACCATTTTCTTTTCACTAATTCTATCATACTTCTGCTTTTAGTACCAGCTTTTAAGCCCTGCCAGGGAAGACTGGTCACAATAAATGACTCATATTAATGATCCAACACCATAAACAATGAGAAGAGAAAATAAAGAGCCACTTTTAGTTTAACACTGACCTTCCTCTTAGGAAATACATAAGCACATATCCAAGGGATTCCAAATCATCCCTCCTGCTTTGCTCTGTATACAGTAGGCAGATCCAACAAGAGAAACAGATATTTAAGCATAGAGAGCAATACAAAACAGCAGCAACAACAACAAAGCTTTTTATCCCAAACTTTTAGGGTCACCTACATGAATCCTATTCTTCCATTTGGTTCTATTATGGGTCATCTCCTCCATTAAGTTAACTACTAGTGTATACTTCTTATTTGCTTCCAACCAAGTTCTTTTAGGTCTATAATCTCATCACTTTGCCCCAGTAACTATAATCTCATCACTTCTACTAACAGGTACATTAAGAACATTAGATTATAGAAAATTGTAACAAGGGATTAATGAATCACAAACTCACCAACTCCAAGATGAGTATTAACACTTGCATATCTTGCTGTTCCTGTGATTCTTGTTTTCCCTGTTAAAAGTAGAAATACTTCAGCAACCCAAAAAGCATGCATCTTCCACAAGTAATTCAAAACTATAGTACATAGGCATGATTTTCCCTTTTTGATAAGGGCACAATATGCAAAGATAGTCTGACATGAAGAATGATGACAAACAGGTGTTAAATCTCATCAAAGGATTGACACGAAGGATAAAGTGAATTTGCAGTGCACAGAAGAAAGTTATAATTTATAAATATAATTGAGCCTTTCCTCAAAATTCTGACCAAAAAATTGAGATAAGAGGTTTCGGTTCTTTTTCTTAACCTTAGTGCTTCTTAAAGTTGTATTAAAAACAGTGCTTTTAAAAGTTGTATCAAATGATTACTGGTCAAATCTTAAGCTCTCCCAGTTTGCAATATAATGTGTACATCAAAGCATTGGGAACTTTTAATGTTGTTTCTTTAGCCCCTCCAACCAACTTCGCTAAGGTGAAAGTACTGAATCACGGCAGAAACTTATACTCAAAACTTTTTCTCAATTTACACACAATGGGATAAAATATTTGTTGGGGTTAGTGACTTAACCTCAGTCTTGAAAGCTTTATGAATCCACAATTGGTAAAAACATTAATTATACAGCTCATAATATCACGGGTAGACAAACTTATGGGAAGATTTGAAATGTTGTTTCTTTAACTCCTCCCACCAGCTTTTTAAAGTAAAAGAAAATAAATTTGTCCTATCAATATTTACATGCAACAAAAAACCATTTAGGTACTTCCCAAAACTAAAGAAAATTTTCAGCTTGGATTAGGATATCAGTTCAACTTTTGTCATGTAATTTGCTGACATTCATAATCTATAGCAACTTGCAGATTGTTTTTCTTACTTAAATTTTACAAAAACAAAATGATTTTAGGTCTATAATCTCATCACTTTGCCCCAGTAACTATAATCTCATCACTTCTACTAACAGGTACATTAAGAACATTAGATTATAGAAAATTGTAACAAGGGATTAATGAATCACAAACTCACCAACTCCAAGATGAGTATTAACACTTGCATATCTTGCTGTTCCTGTGAGATTCTTGTTTTCCCTGTTAAAAGTAGAAATACTTCAGCAACCCAAAAAAGCATGCATCTTCCACAAGTAATTCAAAAACTATAGTACATAGGCATGATTTTTCCCTTTTTGATAAGGGCACAATATGCAAAGATAGTCTGACATGAAGAATGATGACAAACAGGTGTTAAATCTCATCAAAGGATTGACACGAAGGATAAAGTGAATTTGCAGTGCACAGAAGAAAGTTATAATTTATAAATATAATTGAGCCTTTCCTCAAAATTCTGACCAAAAAATTGAGATAAGAGGTTTCTTTGGGTTCTTTTCTTAACCTTAGTGCTTCTTAAAGTTGTATTAAAAAACTTAGTGCTTTTAAAATTGTATCAAATGATTACTGGTCAAATCTTAAGCTCTCCCAGTTTGCAATATAATGTGTACATCAAAGCATTGGGAACTTTTAATGTTGTTTCTTTAGCCCCTCCAACCAACTCGCTAAGGTGAAAGTACTGAATCACGGCAGAAACTTATACTCAAAACTTTTCTCAATTTACACACAATGGGATAAAAGATTTGTTGGGGTTGTTAGTGACTTAACCTCAGTCTTGAAAGCTTTATGAATCCACAATTGGTAAAAACATTAATTATACAGCTCATAATATCACGGGTAGACAAACTTATGGGAAGATTTGAAATGTTGTTTCTTTAACTCCTCCCACCAGCTTTTAAAGTAAAAGAAAATAAATTTGTCCTATCAATATTTACATGCAACAAAAACCATTTAGGTACTTCCCCCCTGCAAAACTAAAGAAAATTTTCCGCTTGGATTAGGATATCAGTTCAACTTTTTGTCATGTAATTTGCTGACATTCATAATCTATAGCAACTTGCAGATTGTTTTTCTTACTTAAATTTTACAAAAACAAAATGATTTTAAAACAAAGGAAACTGTTCCTCAGGTGGCATTCAGATTTGAGGATCAACACAGAAACAAACCTCAAGTCAAGTAACAAAATGTAACTTTGATAGTATTCAAGCAGTAGAAATGTACGGACACAAGAAGAAACTTCAAGTCACCTGTATGGTATGTGCTTATAGGTTTGAAGGTCTCTATATTTCTTTGCAAGTCCGTAATCAATGATATAAACCTACATGAGAAAACAGATTGTCAGAAGAGTATGCTCCAGTTTCATCACATTAACTCTTAATATCAGACATAGAGCAGTTTTTTTTGGGGTGGGGCACAAGAAATCCAGATATCCATCTTGTTTGGTTGGGTTTTATCCTCAGTCATTAGATACACACAGAACAAGATCCAGATGAACTTCTGGACCATGAAAAATGATACAGTTAGGCATCCAAGGACAGTTAGCTATCCCTTCCCAAGTCAGATTAAAAATAGGAGGCAAAAGTGGAGATATTCAAGATTTCACGGATGAAGAATTTACTCTTGGGCTGTCAACCCCTTCCTTAAGAGTTAGGGTAACTGCCATAATCTCAAGATTCTAGCATCAAATATCTGATCCACGTCATATGGGGCTTTTTCACATCATACTTGACAAAACATCAGGATAATGAACTCAATATCAAGCATCCATATTGAACGGTATACATAAATAAAAATATATAAATATTAAGAGTTTTTCCCTTTAAACCCAAAGTTTTACCCTAATTTATTTTTAAACCCAAGTAGTTTTTTTTGTATCTATAAATCTAAACAACTTTGCGTATTTATCTTTAAATCCAATCTCCCAAATACACTACATATCCAAGTGGTCCCCTAAAACTTCATTCCCAGCCCCTCCCCTGCCCTCCCTCCCTCTCTCAACCTCACTGCATTTAGGGATTCTTCTGTTTGAGGTTACAGGAAGTAGCTAAATTTTTTGGAATTTGCAAAAGACACCCTTAAAAATTCAAAACTTATAAAAAGCACCCTAAAATTTTCATAGCTACAAACATTACACTGTAAATCTAGGAATTACAAACAGCCCCCAGAGAATTTTGGAACTTGCAGATATTACCCTGAAAGTTTAAACAATTGCAAAAAACACCTCAAAATTCGAAATTTATAGATTTTTGTGTACTATTTGCAAGTTTGAAGTTTTAGAGTGATTTTTTTTAAACTTTGTATTTTAGGGTGCTTTATCAATCAAAACTTTCAGAGTCTCTGCAAATCCCAATTTTTTTTGGGATGTTTTTAGAAGAGAGAGAGGGAGTTTAGAGTGGGTTAGGGTATTTTTGGTCCCCCCCCCCTAAAAGTATGCATACAACCTACTTTGATTATGAAATATACCAATTGGGTTTAAAGATAAATACACAAACTTATTTGGGTTTACATGTGCCAATGACAGTACTTGGGTTTATAACCCCTTTTCCAAACTTACTTCCACCCTGAAGAAGCATGTACAATTTAGATTCATAATGAAGTTGCGGATGCTTTGTCTTCACAGATTCCTGCAAACCAATGTAAATGACAGTAGAGATTAGCAACTGTTTCATATGCTACAGGAAGTTGCAACCATTTTATGACCAGAAAATCAGCAAAAAAGTATGCTACAGGAAGTTGCAACCATTTTTATGACCAGAAAATCAGCAAAAAAGTACAGGAAGAAAAACAAAACCACATTCATGAAAAGGCTTCCATTCTTGCTTCATTAGAAGCTCACAATTAAAGCAATCAAACTAGATACTACACATTGCTATGAGTTCATGACAACAAATTTTGACTTAAATATGTGAAAATCAACAGAGGCTCCGCAGCACAGCACTCAAAAGAAGGCATTAGTTTGTACTAAGTACTAACTTTAAGCAATAAGCATAAATGATGTGCAATGACTATTTTACTATTGAGACATTGAACTTTAGTACAAAATGCTAACTCGATCACATTTTATGGTACATCAGAAGGTTTTCCAATTTCCATTTTAGTTGTGCATAGAAACTCATGATAAAAGAGAAGCCTCCAGCAATGGATATTTCTAAGTTCCATTTCAGTTGCATAGAAACTCACGATACAAGTGAAGCCCCAAGCAATGAATATACATACATGTATGCACATTAACAACTTTTGGCTCGAAATTTGTGAATGAAAATCAACAAAAGCACAGCCCAAAAAGAGGTCGCATCTTGTTGAGCTAACTTTAAGCGTAAATGAGATTACCCCACCCCATCCCGCACCTCTCAAAATATGGAACCTTGTACAGAACTTTCACTTTGACATTGTTTCAAAGAAACCGAAAAACCTAGGTTCAACCAGGAAAAAGCAAAAAACAGAATCATGATGCTGAAGAGGGTAATCATGACTTCTGGGAAACATCCTCTTCTAAACACGAGATGATGACTTAACATTTTATTGCCTGATTTTTCTCCCTTCGGAAGTTGCTTCATTATCATTTGCACCGTACTTCAAAACTTTTTCCACAAATTCTAAAGTATGTATTTATCTTATGCTTTACACAAAGTTTGTACCTCGCGCTAAGATTTTCCTATTCAACAATCCTATTGGGTTTGCACTGAACTGAATTATGCATGAGAGACAAAATTACTGCAAATAACTTTATCCTTTATTACTTTAGCACCCTTCTAAAATTTTGACATACAGTTTCAATACATTCAATGGTGTTACCATTACAAGGTGGCTATTTTAACATATATAAGAAAATACTTAAGAGCTACTTATAACTTTGAATAACAAAGTTACAGTAAACTTTAAATCTCTCCCTCAAAGAAATTAAAAAAAAACCTTTAAATCTAGTAGTATTGTAGTACTAACCATTACAAAGTTTGTATGTCACGGTTTAAAAGAGTCCAACTAATTTCTAAAAAGGAAAACAAGCAAACAATTTTTCAAATGGGATTTAAAAGAACATGTGGTTTACCATTCCATTTGGCACACACAAGTCTAGAAAATACATGCTTAACATTTTCAATATCTATTACAAAAATGCAGACAACTTGTACTCGAAATAACCTAAAACACTCAAGCTCTACCAACAATTTCAATTCAAAGCAGTCACCGTCCAAAAAATCAATTTCAAAATTTTCACATACCAACTTGACGGCCACTTCCTCTCTGCTCTGTACATTAACACCTGCACCAATAAAATGCAACATTAAATACACAAACAACTCCAGAACAAAATCTCAGATATAAGTCTCAAGATTCAACTTTACCGAGATAGAGCTCGCCGAAAGATCCACTCCCAATCTTCCTCCCTAGCTTGAACTTCCCACCAATTACACGCTCCATTTTGAAAACAATAAAAAAAGTGCAAACCCTAAAATCTCCTAACTCAAAATCCCAGCCAAATCCCCCCAAAAACTAAACCCTCGGCCATCAAATAACACCTCAGAGACCTACATTACCACTGAATCAAAACCCTAGGTCCCATCGCAAACATCGCCCCCGCTACTTCCGATTCCCGCACCCAAAGATTCCCGAATTCGACATCCGCAGACAGAATCAGAAACTCTAGGTATCCTTCAGAGATTCGATCGAACGATCAATGAGTGGATCAGAATACGAAACCCTAGAATTGAGAATATTTGAACCCTAATTCACACACAAAAGGAATCGATGCGATTCAATGATAAAAAGAATAAAGAATCAATTGATAAATTAAAAAATAAAGAAGGATAATTTTGTAAGAAAATAATTTTGGGGAAAATATTTGTGCATTGAAAATGGGACGTTGAGCCGTTGAGGTAGGGTAGAAAATAAGAAGAAAGAGATGATACCAAGGTAATTAAATTAATTAATGATAATAATAATAACAATAATAATTATTATTATATGCAATTAAGGTCGACAATTTTGTTATATTTATCAAAGTACTCCTTAAAAGAGAATACTATTGCATGCATAACCTTTAAAGATCAGTTTTACACAATTAACTATTTTCTTAGGGCTAAATAGCATTTAAATACCTTGTTTGTAGTTTCACTCCTTTAGCACTTACATACCCTGAGCTATATGTCATAGCATTTATATACATTGAGTTGCTCAAAAGTAGTACGTTAATACCTGTGTTATGCAATCATAAAACTTTTATGTGAAAGTTTCGTAACACTCACATGATAACTTTGGAGCTTTGTAACTATTATATTTATTAAATTACTATTAAACATATCCAAAAGTATGGCCTACTATGTTTATTTTTAGATTCACGTCTTACACAACCACACACCCCACATTAATCTGTATACAAAATACTATATAACTCTATGAAAACAAGTTAGTGCTCAAAATTACTACAAGAACTTGTCCAAAATATCTTCAACGAGCTGCAACCAACACTCATCATCAGTCAGTAAGAACCACCGAATTGTCCACAATGATGTCCAAAATAGTCCAACTAATTTCTAAAAAGGAAAACAAGCAAACAATTTTTCAAATGGGATTTAAAAGAACATGTGGTTTACCATTCCATTTGGCACACACAAGTCTAGAAAATACATGCTTAACATTTTCAATATCTATTACAAAAATGCAGACAACTTGTACTCGAAATAACCTAAAACATTCAAGCTCTACCAACAATTTCAATTCAAAGCAGTCACCGTCCAAAAAATCAATTTCAAAATTTTCACATACCAACTTGACGGCCACTTCCTCTCTGCTCTGTATATTAACACCTGCACCAATAAAATGCAACATTAAATACACAAACAACTCCAGAACAAAACCTCAGATATAAGTCTCAAGATTCAACTTTACCGAGATAGAGCTCGCCGAAAGATCCACTCCCAATCTTCCTCCCTAGCTTGAACTTCCCACCAATTACACGCTCCATTTCGAAAACAATAAAAAAAGTGCAAACCCTAAAATCTCCTAACTCAAAATCCCAGCCAAATCCCCCCAAAAACTAAACCCTCGGCCATCAAATAACACCTCAGAGACCTACATTACCACTGAATCAAAACCCTAGGTCCCATCGCAACCATCGCGCCCACTACTTCCGATTCCCGCGCCCAAAGACTCCTGAATTCGACATCCGCAGACAGAATCCGAAACCCTAGGTATCTTTCAGAGATTCGATCGAACGATGAATGAGTGGATCAGAATACGAAACCCTAGACTTGAGAAAATTTGAACCCTAATTCACACACAAAAGGAATCGATGCGATTCAATGATAAAAAGAATAAAGAATCAATTGATAAATTAAAAAATAAAGAAGGATGATTTTCTAAGAAAATAATTTTGGGGAAAATATTTGTGAATTGAAAATGGGACGTTGAGCCGTTGAGGTAGGGTAGAAAAGAAGAAGAAAGAGATGACACCAAGGTAATTAATTAATTAATGATAATAATAATAACAATAATACTAATAATAATATGCAATTAAGGTCGACAGTTTTGTTATATTTATCAAAGTACTCCTTAAAAGAGAATACTATTGCATGCATAACCTTTAAAGATCAGTTTTACACAATTAACTATTTGCTTAGGGCTAAATAGCATTTAAATACCTTGTAGTTTCACTCCTTTAGCAGATTCCTAGACTATGCTTTAGAGAAATGACATATTTGACCTTGCTTTTCTTATATCACAACGATCTTACTTCACTTTTTCCTTAAGGGGGTGTTGGTCAATTGGAACATTTTGTTACAAGCGAAATATTTTTAGCATGTGATAATTTTATAAAGTGGGATATTTTAGTGGGATAATTGGGAGTAATTTTTTGAACGGGATATTTTAGTGGGATAATTGTTAGTATAATTAGGGATAATTTGCAATAATCAAGAAGCATATAAGTTATGAATTTTGATGATAAGACTATTTATATATTTTAAAATTTACTATGATTAATAATTATCATTTACTTTAGTGTTAATTAATCTTGAAGAACTATTGGACAGCCTATAAGATATTATTATTATATAATTTGTAATTTTTGCTTTTTTAGAATTATCACTGTAATACATATCTAAAAACAAAGATTTTCTTTTTCCTCTTTCTTTTCAATCTATCTGACATCTTTCCGCCATCTCCCAATTTTAATTAATTTTTAATAAAACATGTATTTATCATTTTAATTTAGATTAATTAATCATACAATTTTATATTTAATATAAAATTAAAATAACATTAAATAGAAGGGTAAGAAGAAATGTGATCTAATATTATGGTGTGGTTTGAAGAGGATGGAGAAATAAAATATGAAGGAAAAAAAACAAATAAGAAAGTCCTAGTTTTTAACCGCCAGTTCTAGTTTAAAACTTGGAATAATTTGAGAGACTAGAACTCTCTCTTCTCTATATAAATATGATAAAAGTGGGATAATTTTTTTCATTAACTCAGTTCTGCTTTTTATCCGGCTCTAGTTGATTAACACTATATAATTTTATCTTAGTTCTAATTCCAATTGACTAACATTTATAAAACTTTGTCCCATAAATTATGACAGTTCTAATTTTGAGTTCTACTTGACTAATCCCCACTACGTATTCTTGTAAAATATGCACTGTGTCGGGCAATGAAAATGGATTGAATAAATAAATAATAAAATATGATGCCGATCTCCTTGAAATAAAAAAGGGTAAATATCAGAAAAACCCTTTTAACTTTGGATGATTAACGGAAAACCTTCCTTAACTTTGGATGATTAACAGAAAACCCTCCTTAACTTTCAAAATATCACAAAAACCCTCTTAAGTATAGGAATTATCACAAAACCCCATTTATCTTTCAGATTTTATTAGAAAACATCCTTTAACTTTGAGACTTTATCAGAAACCCCCCTAATTTAAGGGGATTTTCTGATAAAATTTTAAAGTTAAAGGAAGTTTTGAGATGACCTCTAAACGTGGGGGGTTGGGGGGGAGGGGGTTCTGATATTTTAAAAGTTAAAGGAGGTTTTCTGATAATCGTCCAAAATTAAGGTGGGGGTTTTATTATATTTAGCCAATAAAAAAACCCTTTGGTTTCGTTTAGCAACGGGTTAAGTGAGGGATTAATGAGATTTAACCCTTTCTTAACCTACCAAACATAAAAATTATTTTATACAAAGATTAAAGTGAGTTAGCCCTTCATAATTTGCCAAAAGCAAAAAGTGCATAAGAATTAAGCGAAATTCTCTCGAGAGGGATTAAAATGAGTTAAAAATAAGAGGTTTACTAATATTTTTTTTTAAAGAAGAACTAAGATTAATCTTCTCCTTAATCCCTCTTCCTTATCCCTTGCCAAACGGGGCCCTAAAGTTTCTCCCAAAATCCCCAAATGGGCAAGGACGATTTCGTCACCCCAAAGGCAATCGCCAAATGCCTTCAGAAGCTCCGATGGTACTGTCAAATGTGCCAGAAGCAATGCAGAGACGACGACGGATTCAGATGCCACTGCCTGAGCGAGAGCCACCAGCGCCAGATGCAGGGTCTTCGGCCAAAACCCTCATCGAATCATCGACGGCTACTCTGAGGAGGGATAGAACCGTTTACTTCTCTGGTGATCCATTCACCTTCAGCTTTGTTCTTTATTAGCTTTTTATGATTTAAGCTTGCGTATTTTATTGATATATAACCAATGATTGAAACTGCAAATATGAGGTCTCTCTATGATATGGAAACCGTAAGCGTTTTAACATAGAAAAAGTTTTAGGTATCTTTTGCCAAATTGAATGTCCTATGAGCTGGAGCAGTTTGGTCTATCTCTATATTTATACTCGAGAATAGATGATATTAGGAATATGGAGGAATAAACTACACAAAATTCCACTTAATGACTATTAATAAATTGTTTTGCACTGAAGAGAAGAAAATAGGCATGTATATTTCCTGCAATCCACATTTTGATAAGTTTTAATGGCATGAATTAATTAGAGCGGCATGAGGGTTCTAAGAACTATCCAAAAATCTGACTGCATATATCACTTGATTGATGTTACATAACCTACCGATAACAAAGCAAACAAAAGGATTTTATAAATTTTTTAAAAAATATTGTCCTGCTGTTCAATATAATTTTTTTTTATCTTAACATCAAGCAAACTTTTATTTCAAGGCCTAATCATTCATCATTTGAAGCTAAATTTAACTTCTCTAATAAATCATTCTTGAAGAACGGTCCTAGGCACTTTCTATTATTTCGTAACTAAATTTGATCTTTTAGGTTTAAAGAGGTAACTATGTACACTGCCCATGAGAATCATACCTTGCAACCATCAAACTTCAAATTAGACACTTATAACATTATTTGAAAAGATTTTGGGACTCCCAAATGATAAAAAGAATCTTATTTATAGGTTCGATAGGTGAACTTAAGGGTGTTAATTGCTAGAAAAATAGTTGGTGAGTGATAAATGCTATTAAAAGCATAGATGAGGGGGATTATAGGCAATTTACCTTAATATTTATGAGAAGGTACCAGTCTTTTTTTCCCCCCAAAAGTAAATAAAAAATGTCATTCATTATCTGCAAATTCAGGAAAGCTCGTTATTGGACTGAAACTGCAAATATACACTACAATTGGACTTCCTCAAAAATTTCAGAAACGTTACACTATCCAAATTGTCTTATCGGCCTTTTCAGTTAGCACCGTCGGAACTTTTTTGCTAGAGTACAGACAGAAGGTAATTAATTTAACTCCCAAACAAAACTGAGGTCCAACTTTGTGCGTCAGAGTTATAATTACCAACGTGCAATAACATTGTGAAGCTCACTAACAAAAACTGTTCTATCAAGCCTAGTAAAGCAAGGTCGGGCTGGGTAGTTTCAATGCCCTTTCTTATCCCTAGAAGGGGAGACGAGAAGA
Source organism: Asparagus setaceus (assembly GCA_012295165.1). Taxonomy (NCBI): domain Eukaryota; kingdom Viridiplantae; phylum Streptophyta; class Magnoliopsida; order Asparagales; family Asparagaceae; genus Asparagus; species Asparagus setaceus. The sequence continues at coordinate 168,892 of CM022701.1, read as the reverse complement.
CCTGTCACAGTTTGGGGAGGAAAACTGATAGGCGAAAGCTCTCGCATCATAGCTGTTGGGAAGGAATCCTAATTGAGGAAAAAATCCCAATTATTCTCTCTTTCATCTTACTGTTAGCCAGAACTCCGATGGAGGGCCAATGTTCTGATTCCAGCATGCAATCCAAGGTGTTGATCACAAAGCTCCAATTTTTCTACATTTTTTTTGCTAATTTTTTAATCATTTAATTGAGTGTATGATACTTATGGTTAATTTATCTGAGTAGGGAAATTTTACTATGTATGGGAAGATCGTGGTTTATTGGCTGCCTTTCTATTTGCATGGTAATATTGTATGTTTATTTTGGGTAAAAGGCTTGATTTTGTTGCTATATTTATTGATCTAATTCTGCATGCAAATGGGTATCCGATCAACTTAATTTTGAGAGCTTTGTCGCCCTGATTCGATATTTTCAAATAATCATGCTAGGGTTTTATCGGCTGCATTAGGTTGATACCTTGGTAGAAGAATTCTTTAAGGAGTATACTTAGGCATTGAACCTTGCTCTTAAAGAATTAGTTGCCAATTCTAAGATTCCTCTTAAAAGAAAGAATGATTTTCTGTTAAAGTAATAGTTTGGTAAATTTTCAGTCATTTATAATACAAATCGCAAAGTTTTTCATTTCATGAGGTTCATGCAATAAGCATTCTCAATGGTATCTTCTAGATGATCGCCAAACTCCTTAGCCGACTCTACCCAGAAAATCCACTTCTTGATTGGCAACGTCTAATCAGCCTCCATTGATGACCATTGAATAGTTAACGGTGTTTCTTGTATCCAAAAAATCATTACGTCCCTCTCAAACTCCAATCAAAACTTCATTCACCAAGGTCAACTTTGAAAATCTTTGTTTTTCCTTAGTTGGTCATTTCCTTCTGAATCCCTCAATGTGCAAGCTTTGGTACAAGAGGGAGTAAACAGATCAATGTTCTCCCATCTTGACCTCTTCTCCATCCTTATCAGTGTATACCACAAACAACACATACGTTGTTAGTGAGATCTTCAACAAGGGGACCCACTCGTATATTTTCATTTTGATGTCCGATCTTCACAACACAATGACAGGGAATTCATAAAAGTAAATTAAAAAAGGGAAGTAAAGCGAAGGATCACGTTCAATCCTTGGGTGTGCACACTCATAACTTTACGTTTGAAGTTTTAAGCAGTCTTTGTTCGGGCTTATCAACCGAATTGTGATTGAGTGGATAAACATCATTGTTCTTGTAAAAGGCTCATCTCTCTACCAAGATGGTGGACTCATCCTCGTCAACTCAGTCTTTCCTCATTAGCAGTCTACTTCATGTCTTTCTACCATCCTTCTTGATCTTTATTTCATTATATCATAAAATCTGTCAGACATTCTTTTGGGTTCATGAAGGAAATAAAGAAATTCACTTTGGACTTTGTATTCTGAAGGACCGAGGAGGATTAGGTGAGGTTAATCTCAGGCATCTCAGGATACCTTTGCTTGCTAAATGTACATGGAAACTCCTCTCTAGCCTCAATTTACTTTGGGTTATTTTCTAATTCACAACTACTAGAAAATATCATATATTCATGCCTTCCCAACAATGTTCATTTCTTCTTCTTCTTTGTGTGTGCATGCGCGCGCGCGTGTGGATACATTTCCCTTTTGGCATAACACAACAAAAACAACTCTGACTTTCTTCAACATCATTTGATTCTCGATAGGAGTTTGTGTTTAGCTCATTTATTAATGTTTGTCCAAAGTGGTTCCATTGTTTCACACCATAATCTTCACTTTCAGTTGCCAGACACCTCCTGTCATTGCAATGGTATTTCTAAGGGGTGGCTTTTCAACTTTAGTTCTAGAACATGGCTGATCATGTTGTACATATTTTGGAACAAATATATGAAGAAAATACATGTTACAACTGATATCTGGAAGTTTTGGACTGGTTGAGAACCTACTGATAAATAATTTCAGCTTTTGTTTCTCATTTTATTTTAATCATCCATCATATGTTTTGCATGGAAACGTTTTGGGAATTTTAGCATTTCCTATTATTATATCAGATATGAGAATCCCCTATCTGTTAAGAGCTCTTCCACTTTAGCTAGCTTAGTTGTCCTTATGTGCATTTATTTATTTTTACCTTTATAACTAGGCATAAAAAATTTTCTCGTTGCACTAAATTGTTCACTTATCATTTTATTCTCTTTCTTAATACTACAGTTTCAGATCAGCCTAAAAATTGAAAAAATTGTGACGATGGAGGTAAACAGGTCAGACACAATTCAAGCCATCAAAACCAAGGTTTATGCAAGAGAGGGACTGCCTGCGAACAATCAAGAGTTATTTTTTGAAGGCAATCACCTAAGTGACACATCGAAGACACTAGCTGACTACAACATCTCCCAAAATTCCATGATCAACCTTTTGTTTGGAGGCACTATGCAAATATTTGTAAAGATCCTTTCAACTGGGAAAACTTTGAAGCTCGTATTGATCAACAAAGATACCATTCAAAATGTGAAGGCAAGGATTGAAGCTATGGAGGGAATTTCTCAGAATCGTCAAGGACTCATCTACATGGGAAAATCTCTTGAAGATAACCATTCATTACTTGCTTGCAATATACAAAATGGTTCAACACTTCAGATGATACTATGTCCAGTGGAGAAGTTTTATATAGTGATCTGCACAATGAATGGGAATGTTATAAAACTTGAAGCAAGATCTTGGTATACTATCCGAGATATCAAGCTGATAGTTGAGGGTATGAAGGATATTGATGCAACCAAACAAAGGCTTTTTTGCGATGTCACAGAGCTGGAGGACAACCTCACGCTTTCTGAATGCAGAATATTCGATCGAACAATTCTTCACTTGCAAGTTGACATGTAGATATTCATCGAGATTTGGAATCGGAGGACTATCACATTAATGATTGAAAATCATGATTTCATTGATTCGGCCATCCGCAAGAATGAAGAAGAAATGCCTGTGAGTTTCTGCATCAATCAACTCGATGGAGGTAAAAAGCTCAGACACAATTCGCGATATTAAATCAAAGGTTTTTGCACGGGATGGACTGGCAGCGAGTGACCAAGAGTTATTTTTGAAGGCAATCACCTAAGTGACACATCGAAGACGCTAGCTGACTACAACATCTCCCAAAATTCCATGATCAACCTTTTGTTTGGAGGCACTATGCAAATATTTGTAAAGATCCTTTCAACTGGGAAAACATTGAAGCTCATAGTGAAGGGTAAAGATACCATCCAAAATGTGAAGGCTAGGATTGCAGCTATGGAGGGAATTTCTCAGAATCGTCAAGGACTCCTCTACATGGGAAAATCTCTTGAAGATAACCATTCATTACTTGCTTACAATATACAAAATGGTTCAACCCTTCAGATGATACTATGTCCAGTAGATAAGTTTCATATCTTGATCTGCACAATGAGCGTGAATCTTATAAAACTTAAAGCACGATCTTGGTATACTATCCAATAGTTGAATCTCATAGTTGAGGCTATGAAGGATATTGATGCAAACAAGCAGAGGCTTTTGCGATGTCAACGAGCTAGAGGACAATTTAACGCTTTCTGAATGCAGATTCTATGATCAATGCATTCTTCACTTGCAAGTTGAGATTTAGATATTCATAAATATTTCAAACAGGAAGATTATCACACTAATGATTGATAATTATGATTTCATTGATTCGGACATTTTGTCTGGTCTTTGGTAGGTATTATCATATTTGGGTGTTTAAAGCTGTTAAAACATTAGACTTTTGTCTTTCTTTTTATGCGGTAAAAGCTTTTGAGCTTGAGGGAGTTTATGGAATCAATGCTAATGGTTTTGTGGGGTCTTTGGCTGATTTCAGTAGTTTATCTCTATGAAATTTTGATTGGGAATGTTGTCTTGCTTATATTCACCGTGTTGAATTTTGTGTCAGTATCTGCTGTCTTTCTCTGCTCAGTTTGCCCATGAAATATAAAGGATTCTATCTCAAGTTTTTTCTAGCTCAAAAGATTGCTTTCTGTTTCATGTTAAGTTTTAAGCAGAGATGGATAATTATTTCACAACTGGTTTTACATTAAAGGTGGTATTTTGATTTCCAAAGAACTCCTCTTTTGTTTGTTTTTTTTCGCTAATAGCTAGTCTTTTCATAGTTTTATCTTTTGTGTTGTTTCAACATATAGGCAGTTTATGCAAATGGCGTGGTGGCATTGTGGCATGATTTCAGTAGTTTATTTACCGTGTTTTTCTGCCCAGATTCGCAATGAAATACAAAGTAGTTTATTTACTGTGTTTCTCTGCCCAGATTCGCAACGAAATACAAAGAAGTTGGCTTTCTTTTTCATGTTAAGTTTTATGCATGAATGGATAGTTAGTTTGTCAATAATTGTTTGCTTACATGCTTAAGGATCTCAGAACATAGATTTACTTGATTATAACAATTGTTTGCAGGTTTTTACCTGCCACCTAAACTTGTGCATAGCTGCATAATATAATCAGATTATTAAGTCATTCGAGCAGAGGAATTCTTTCACCATATAATTTAACTGTTTTCATCATTTCCACCCAAAGTAAAGAAAAATTAGAATTTTTCTATCAAATACTAGGTCTAGGTGTGTTATTTTTCAATTCTATTTTGTGTCTTACTATCTTCTGAGTATGTACTGCTAAGAAAAGTTTTTAAGACATCTAATACGCAAAGCAACTAATATTAACAAGAAGGAAAATTACAGCACAATAGTAAGTTAACAACAAAATTTGGAAGTATATCAAATAATTAGAAAAGGTTGGTCGAAGATAAATATCAACAAACTACGAGTAGATAAAACCAAAGGTTCTCATACATTGATCATGATGTATAAATTGGATAATGCTTCTGAGAACTTTTGAATGCAACAAATTGGAGGTGATTTGAATGACTACATTAAAAGATACAAACAAGTAAAGGCACTTTTGAAGTTGCATATGCCACAAACGCAGATCAAGTAAGTAAAATTTTTGATTCATTTCAAATATTTAGCATTGTTTTCTCTGTGAACACAAACAAAACATCAGAAACATAATTTTTATTTAGAAAAGATTGAAAAAGCATACCTAAACACAAAACGAAAACATAATTTACTAACCATGACAATGAGTTATCAAGCATCACTAACGAGCAAATGTGATGACACACATTACCATCACACCACATAATGAGATGTGAGATATTATCCAAGTAAAAACATTTGAGGCCTTTAGACTTGAGCCCTCTTTGGTATTCTACCAAACAAATTGGATTTAGGGCCAATTTTTCTCGATACTTTCATATGATTCATTCTTTTGAATGCATTGATATATCAATGACCAGAGGACGCGAGTTGCAATAAATTTTATTAAAACCTAGAGGTTTATAAGTGATAAGGAACATTCAAAGGGGCTGTGAATTTTTCGGGAGAAGTTGGTAAAGTTTTATTCCTCTGTGTGCATGTAGTAAGAAGCTCGGTAATATTTTTCCGATTATATACTTTCTCACCTACCAAATAAACACCAAAAACCATAATATACAAAGATGAAAAAAATTCTAAAAATTCTCAAACTTTTATTCCATTACCTGATAATCTAGAAACTAAGAGCAGAACTCCAGTTGCAACAAGCAAACTACTTTCTTTAGCTTAAGATAAACATTTCATAAAGCAAACATAAATTTAGCACCAATTTTATGCTCTAGTAGCTTTATTTTTCAAATCTTTTAACATTCAATCTTCGTCCTCACTCGTAGCTAGAGTTTGTCATATATATCTCATTATCCATGGCAGAATCCTTAAGAAGATAGAAATTTATTGATCAAACCCTTATTAATGAAATAAAAATCTAGAGAAGAATTTCTCAATGGGACATTAATCTCGGAGTTATGATGAATGCTAGGCTCTCCACATATTGGATCACATGAAAAAGTTTTCATCTTGCGACTTGAAATATGTCAAATCCTTCAATTGTTGAACCACCGTTTGAAACAAAAAAGTTCGCGGATCAAACAAGTCCAATAAAGATTTCCTTCTCTAACTCCAACTGGACAGCCAATCTTATGGTGTGAGACTTTAATATTTATATTAAAAGTATGCCTAGTTTTTGACTTGTTGCATGATAATCTAAGAAAGCATAGTCCACCTTCCAATTCTATTATTTATCATCAACGACATTCGCACTAGAGAAACAAGAAGGATGATCAATCTTTTTAAATTTCTCATCTTTAAGATTGAAAGCTAGTATGCCTTTCGGTGAGGATGTGTAAAGGAGATTATTGATCTTGAAGTAGACGACTCCACCGATAGAGACAAGGGAATTCCAGGTGTAGATAGCATAAGGAGGATCCTTGTTGAGAACTCTCCGACACATCTCTTCCTAAATCATAGACTTTAACGCGTATGCTTCATGTCTTATTTGCACAATCATGGCATCGGTAGAAATACTGGACCACTTTGTAGCATTTGCTGCGTGCAACATTACCCAAATCTAGCCCTCCGATCAAGGAAATCAACGGTGGGCATGTGACCACTGCCTTTTGGTAACGTTGTTAACTCTCTAGTACTTGGATTGCAGATGTGCAAACTAGTCACTGTGTTCAGTAATAAAAGACCATCGACATATTGCGAATGTGTCAAAGTTCTTTGTCCCTCAGAGAATTCCTTTTCAAACATGAGATTAGCATGCATCTTGGTGGGTGTGTAGGCACATATTCCAACTTCCCGTTGCTCATCTATAGAATAGGGCGTAATCAGGAGCTGAGGCTTCTTTATCGAGCAATCCAGGTGCTTTTTTTAATTTATGAAATAGGGATCAGATATCAAGTCACACTACAATTTGCACACGCATTTAAACCTCAGAAGACTTTTCACCGGAAGTTTGGTCAGCATTTCCGTAAGGATGATACATTCGTATGCCATAATACCATCCTTTGTACGATATGAAAAATTTCTGTACATATTGAAAAATAGAAAGATTCCATCATAGGGATTTGAATATCTTGTAACGAATATATTATAGCATAAGAGATGACAATAACAGCTTATATACATTAGCTATCAATGAATTCGATTGATTCTTTCAGCAAGATCCCTCTTCCCCAGTGAATAAGTACGAAAATCATAGGGGGAAAAAAGAAAAGAAAGAAAAACAATCAAAAGTAAAAAAAAAACTAGAAACTATGCAAATAAATTGGGAGTGAAGAGGAAGCTTGCCATTATTAATTCTTGTCAATGATATGAGGAAGTATCGTGGTAGTCCCTATAGGGACGGCATTATCGCTTTGGATCCTCTTGGGATCGAAAAATTCCGATCCCGAAGATCCATAGTTCGAAGGGTCGCAATCTGTGCGTCAATGGGATCTTTCAACAATATTGGCTGAAAATAGTTGGACGCCAAACGATTGGGCTTTTGTTTTGCCTTTGTTACGTGTTTAGTAAATGACCATTTTGCCCTTCGTTACGCGTAGCGGAGGATGAACGCTACGCGTAAAAGAAAGTAAAACTTTCGTCTATAATAAATCCCGCCCTCATTCATTATGTTCCCTCTCAATCTCAATTCAAAAGCTCAATAGCCCAATGATTCGATTAGGGTTTCAAATTAGGGTTTTCGAATTTTTGAGAGAAATTAACCTTTTTGAGCACTTTCGAAACGAATTTAGGGTTTCATACTGAAGCTCAAAGTTCATCGAAGGATGGCGGTTAAGAGTTTGTTGTGCACATTGGAAGAAAATAGGTTCGCCTTATCTCACTCTCTCATAATTTTCCTCGAAGAATTTTATGTTTCAATTTGAATGACGGTTTTTTTTATATTATTTTTATCAGAGGTGTTAGCTAAATTTATTTAATTTAGGACTTGTTTTGAATTTTTTTGAGGTGCCAGCCAAATCCACCCAATTAACCATTAGCTTAGAAGAAGAAGAAGAAAAAAACATTTTCGAAGAAGAAAGAGTTTGCCGTCAATTCTTTAGAACATATATTCCTAATCAGTGCCGGAGCAAGAAATTTTGGCAGGGGGTTCCGAAAAATATTTATACACAATGACGTATTTTTTTTATACGACTTAACATCTAAACACCATTGAACAATGAGACTTTCAAAATCATAATTCAAGTTAGAGTGTAGTGTTTTCGATAACTTTCTTCTTAACTTCAATGTTAGAAAATATATCTTTTCCCACATAAGGCACCAAACCATCATTCGTATACTAATCTCTCATTCGGTTTGCAACTCGCGGTACGTATTTTGATATCAGTACCTCAGTTCTTTAATAATTTAATATTAGTTCCCCAAATCATTGAAATTTGAAATTGATTTCCCAACTCCTATAACTACTTTGAAATTATTCTCCCGAGTTAGCAGTTGTTTGAGCTGGTGTAAAATATTCCTTTAACTTTAACTAATTTTGGAGACTAATTTCAAATTTTGAAGATTAGAGGACTGCTCTCAAACACTTAAAAAGATTTGAGGGACTAATTTCAAACTAAGATTTGGGGGACTAATTTTTCAAACTTGAAGGATTTGGAGGACTAATATCACACAGAGAACCAGAGAGGAATGTAGAGGATTAATTTTGAGAATGTTAAGGTAGCTTATGCATTTTACTACCTATGAGAGTACTATTAACAAATTAGCCCCTTTGTACATGTTTTTATTATTATTTCAAAGTGGGGCCAAGGCCCCCTTGGCCCCAATGTGGCTCCGCCAATGTACATAATTAGAAAGATCTTTTAGCCAGCATACTTTTCCTTGTAGTAACAGCTTTCTGATTTGTCTAACTCGTACTGCTTGGTAATACTAGAACTAAGAAAACCTTGTTCTTATTTTATTTTATTTTATTGTAAAAATCATATTCTTTTTCTATATATGTCAAAATCAATTTATAATCTACACGTGAATATGTAACTCAGAAGGAGTTATTAGGTAATTTTGTTCTTTATGCAGATGGGCCCATGATACAAGTGGCCTGAAGTAGGCTTCAAATTTCGAGTATGTTGGTGCATTTAGAATATTTGGATGATCTTGAAATGTTTTTTTTATAAGTCATCTATAAGTAACTGTCTTATAGTTTTGTGCAACCTGCAAGCAAGTTAAACTTGAAGTATTTCATGATTCATAAAGAAATATGATTTGTAAACATTGCACTCAGCTACTGAGAGTGAATCCTCCGAGGAGACTACTTTGAATTCCTGAACCTTTTATTACTGCCTTTATTCTTCAATTTTCAGTTTTTTCATGTTTGTTTATGCTTTCTCAGCTTTTGTTGTATCTTCACCAGGCTTTATAACTTAGCATCGACAAATTCAGCTGCAATATCTTGAAAAGACAATGATGTATAGACTGAGTTCGCTATGGAATGATGGTCAAACCTCCTGGAAAAAGGCACCAACCGTCCTGTACTTGAGTGAGCATTCCTTACATACTACTGCTCAGTATGGTCTTTGGTCTAATATTCTCGTTGACGTAATCTTTTTTTTTTTTTTGTTGAGAATTTGACGTAATCTTTATGCAGGAGAAAATTGGGTCTTCCTATCATGCATTTTCTGGCCCAACATGTTTCAACTCAGTCTTTCTTGTAGACTTCAGCTTACTTTTGTCTTTTCATAACGTTGCAATCCATATTTAGTTCCTTTTCACAAGTTACTTATTGAATTCAAACATTTTAGGCTTCTCAATTGCAAGACTATATTAGATTAGGTTACAAGCTTGCATGTTTACTAGAGTTTTTAAATGCCATATCCTTGGATTAGGCCTTAAGTTAATTTTACGCTTTCTCAGACAATATTGGGAAAAGTTCATGGTAGTCTTTTTTTTATTTATATATATTATTCAGCATACTTTTTTCTACACAATATAGCGGTAAGTGATTAACTTTCTTCTCATTGAAGTTAGCTGATCCTCAATAGCAAGTAATTGAAGAATACTGAGTATTAGTTCTGTTGGATAAGATGTTTCATGTGGCAGTTTGCATGTTTCTCTCTAATTCACCTCATCCTGGCCTGTCAAGGTTTCTTTTATGTGTTCACAAGACAGATAATAAAGGCATGTCATTTTGATGGATCTTTTGTCTTTGATAGTCTCATCACCTTTATCCTTTTGATTTTTATGCTTTATGGTGCTTAATACGCACTAATATGATACTGTCAAGTGTTTGTGCTGAATTCATTGAAAATTCCTTTTCTTTAGTTATCCTCATCGTCTACTTTTTATTGTAATTCCTCCCGTCTTTACCTATATTTATTTTTCTTTATTTTCTAAGCGAACTTATAAAAGTAGCAAAAGTACAAAGTTACTTAGGACTAGCCTTGGGCCTCATTAATGCTTTCATCTTATGACTGAAAACCGTCCTGTCTTACTGATGTTCAATTAAGAACATTTATAAAATTATTTGTAGATTAGTTATTAAAAATGTATTTCTTTACTAGGTGCAAAGACCAGAGGACGTTCTTGCTGCGAACCACCTTGTTTTTCCTGAGGCTGGAGCTTTTGGAGCAGCTATGAATGTGTTAAATCAGAATGGGTAAGTTCTCTTTCAGTTACTTACATTTATTATTTTGAACAAACTATTTTTTTATTTGTTGATAATGAAGTTTTAAAACTTCCATATTCATCCTGGAATTTCTAGTGTTTGTGCTATTGTCTTGGCCTGTAGACTAGCATTCTCAAGCATGCTTTTATTTTAACCTAGAAGTATAGTGAATTTAACACTTGATATTAAAGAAGATGTTATCCATAGAATCAGAGCAGGACAATTACATTGAAGATGCACAGCACTTAATGAGTACTGTGTGACTATAAAGAATGTTGTGAAGGGAAATTTGGGAAGTTGGAGGCAAGCTTATTTTTGCTTCTATGACTTCGAATGTTGGGTATGAGTAGTTTAAAATCGAGTATAGCCGAAATGAATGTTAAACTGATGAAGGTTGGGCAACTAAGAGGAGCGATAGGACGGTAGTTAGTGTGAGAGAAAGGGACAGTTCACACACACTGTTCATCACCGACCGCAATTGTTCATCGCTGATTGTAACTGTTCATCACGACCGTTGACTGCAGGTGCTGTTCTCTGTTCATCACCGAGCCAACTGCTACTGTTCATCGCTGTCACTGTTCACCGCTGGTTACTGTTCACCGCGGTTACTGTTCACGTGAACAGTATCTTCAGAGCTCTCAATCCTAGACATTATCAAGTTTAATTTTTGTTCAGATCTAAGTTGATTGCTTGTGGACTAATTGTCTGTGTGTTTGTGGGTGCGTGGTAAACTCAAATCCAAGTTGTTGAGGGCTAGTTGATCTTTCAATCTTGTGGATTAGTTCAAAGGGTTTGCAACGGATCTCTCGGTTCAGTGTTGATTTGGATCTCGTACGATTTGGTGTGAGTTCCTTACACCTTCAGGTGATCTCTAATCATAATCGTACATCCAACCTTGCTCTTGTAACGTTATAGAGTTTGTAGTCAAGTTATCAGTATCGTTGATCATTGTTCTCTATATGCGAATCTTGTTTGAATGTTCATCGCATGCGTATAATTGGATTGCATCCATATCTTGTCAGATTTTGCATCTGATTAGTTGCATGCGTAGTTGTTTCTTAGGTCATCATCCGTGTGATTGCTTGTTTTCATTTGGCATTAGTGTTTTCCTTTGTCCTGTCCTGCGTCAGTCTTGGCCTGTAGACTAGCATTCTCAAGCATGCTTTTATTTTAACCTAGAAGTATAGTGAATTTAACACTTGATATTAAAGAAGATGTTATCCATAGAATCAGAGCAGGACAATTACATTGAAGATGCACAGCACTTAATGAGTACTGTGTGACTATAAAGAATGTTGTGAAGGGAAATTTGGGAAGTTGGAGGCAAGCTTATTTTTGCTTCTATGACTTCGAATGTTGGGTATGAGTAGTTTAAAATCGAGTATAGCCGAAATGAATGTTAAACTGACGAAGGTTGGGCAACTAAGAGGAGTGATAGGACGGTAGTTAGTGTGAGAGAAAGGGACAGTCCTAAATCCACAGATTGTGGGCAATGGAAAAGGACCTGATTATTCTTAGTTTTAAAAAAGTACATATCAAAGCTAGTGATTTTCATGCCATAGATGTTATGTTGAACATCAATAAACTCATGCCACATCTGTATCAAATAATGTTAATGGTTGATACTTGTGGAAATAAATAATTCAAAGCTTCAGATGGGAACAGAGAAGATGCTAAAACTCCTATGACATCAATGTAGAACACCTTTGAGTAGCTTCAGGCTTCTTCACGGAAATGATAAGCATTTATAGTTAAGAAGATCATGGTGGATCTATCTGGATGGGTTAAAGGAGAAACCCTCGAGTGTTTGAGTGATCAACAGATCTCACGATAAACCATCATAATTTGATCCATCTATCTCTAGAACGCTGCAGAAACAGAAGACAATGGATGATGAAATTTCTAATTCTAAATCACATCTAAATTTAGTTATCTAAGGTGGCTTAGCCAGGGATAATGTATTATCATTTTGTTTCCGCTTAATCAGTATAGTTCAGTATCTTCCAAAGTTCATGTTTCTAGTGCCTGTAACCTCCTAACTAACTGCATAAGAGCTCTATTTCTGCTCAATCAGTACCGTGTTATCAGATTTTCCTATTTTGACATTTCTAGCGATTGTTGTTTACTTAATTGACATTTGGGCCTAACAAATTTTTTATTCAATTATTTATCCTTGTAGGCTGGAACATTCTTATATTCACCAACACACACTTCCGCAGATTACGAGCATATCAATAACATATATGCATGGTAATTAAGGTAAAATTTGTATAACATTCATATGTATCTTTCTCAAAACAATCCTTTATTTGTCTTTGTTTGGAGCTAGCTGATTCCCTTTTTGAATAAAAACTTGTTGAAGACCCATTTGTTGTGCTAGACTTTCCTTGCACTCTTGCCTAGTTTCTAAAACTTGCTATATTTTGTAATGGTTTTTCTTTCTGAAAAGAAGTTTTTACAAGCCATTTTTCTTGCTTTGTTAACAGAATCCTTTACTCTTCCAACTTTTCTTGCTCAATCATGTTTCATTTTGCAGATGACCTCGTTTAATTATTTATGAAAATGGATATGTTATGCCGTCAACCAGCGGCTATAACATCAATGACTTAAATTTAAATCCTTATTTCCATTTGCCTAATAAAATGTATATAGTAGATATTTGATGGTAATGTGTAAATTTATTGTATTCCCAGGCTCCGGGGATTCTAAGCAAGACAAATACAAGATTGTGTTCAAGTATAACCTGATTACATGTGTAGATAATTTATGTGGCAAATGTAGATAAATTATGTGGCTAATGTATATGTAGGGGGAAAAAAAGCATACATGATGAAAAAGTCGTCTTTGCCTTTTCCCTTTTTGGCACTTCCAAAAAGAAAACATGATCCACCTTGATCAAACTTCTTTGCCTTTTCCCTTGTTCAGGAATTCGAACCTGTTTCTAAAAAATGGCTGCTGGATCATGTAGGTTTTAAGAGATCTCAAATTTAGAATCAGCAGTAAAAGAAGATAATCTGAAACTTGAAAACTTTTCTCAAAGATTTGAGAAAGCAATAACATAAAATTTGAAATTTCTATATATAGATAATCATAATATTAAAAATTGTCATTGCTCATGTCTGTGCATGTGTGTTTGTGTGTGTGCGCATGCATTCATGTATGCGAGGTGTGTTCATGCATGCATATAGTGCGTGTATGGGTGTGTAATGCATGCATGTGCCTCACGGACGTGCATGCAGAAGTGTGAGTGTCAAGAACCTTTGAATCCGAAGAAAATATATCCCGAGATATCTTATTCTACTCACTTTTAATTCACCAGATTTATCAGAATCCATCTACATCAAACTGACTCACATTGCTGACTATGCTCATTCGCTGCATCTGCAGATCATGGCCGTCCTTTACAAATTCCATCATGGCTGATGCTCATTGTGCAACAAATTTTCAGCACCAGGTTCATCATGGGCTCATTGTGCAACAAAGGTAATTTCCGAATTATAACATTTTGGCCTATTTTTTAAACTAGTTGTGGAGGCTGAAGATCTTGTGATGACAATGTTATTTTCCTTTCGGCTATGTTGGATGTGTTTGTCAAAATATTTGCAATGTCTTATTAATGCTGTTCATAAGCAACTGATTCATAGTCTTGTGTCTTCCAACACAAGTTAAAACTTATTTTAGGAGATCTCAAATATAGTATATCATACTACTTGTAATAGAAATTTTAGACTTTTAACTTAAAATAGGAAGAAAATAATCTCATAAGATTTGATATTTCTATACAACGTGTGTGTGTGTTTGTGTGTGTGTGTGTGTGTGTGTGTGTGTGTGTGTGTGTGTGTGTGTGTGTATATATATATATATATAATTTAATGGTTTTAAGATATTTCAAATTTAGGTATCACAGTAGTGAAAAGAAGATAATTTGAAATATGAAAACTTTACTCAAAGAGTAAAATAGAGCAATGACATATTATTTGAAATTTTTATATATAGATAATCATAATATTAAGAAGATAATGTGATCCTCCTGGCTGACTCTAGGAAAGATACCTAAGAAGATAATGTGATCCTCCTGGCTGACTCTAGGAAAGATACCCTATCTCTTGTTTTCCCATGATTTCATGTTGGAATCGAATGATTCATCATTAGTTGTCGCGTTCTAACATGGAAATTTGTGGATTTCATGGAGTATCACAAGAGATATTCTATGTTGAAAGTAAGCAAAGAGGTCTCGGCTTTGAATCATATAGGTTGCAATCTTCAATCAGGATGATACTGGATAGAGTGAGATCATGAGCTTCTGCTTGTTGTCTGTGACTATGAGGAGTCTAGGAATATCCGAGATTTTTAAGTTGGAGAGCTACTAATTGAGGTGTTTGTACCTGGAAAGACTTTGGCATCAATTGTCAGTTCTTCCTGTAGGGGATTAATATAGACATGTTTATTTCTTTTATTGTGATTCATTCGCCTTGAGCATTGTTTTTTCTTCCCTTTTAATAATTTAAACCTACTTATCTTGTTAATACAACCGAATGACTCAAACTGCAAATATGAGGTCTCTCTGTGATATGGAGAACATAAGTTTTTAGCATATTAGAGAAGTTGATGTATCTTTTGCCAATTGAATGTCCTATGAGCTGGAGGAGTTTCATCTTTCTCGATATTTATCCTTGAGAATAGATGATATTAGGAATATGGTAGGAATGAACTACACAAAAAAATTCGTCTTACTTGATTATTATAAGGAGAAATTTTCAAAACAGTCCCATTCCCTAATTTATTCCCAAAAATCGACCCTATCCCGTTTTATTTACTGAAATAGATCCAGTTTCGACCACGTCAGCATGTTGATTTCATGGAGAAAATAAAATTGGCATGTTGATTTCATGGAAATCCTCCGTTCTAAAAGGCATGTTGATTTCATTGCACCTGGAGAAAATAAAATACGCATGTTGATTTCATGGAAATCCTCCGTTCTAAAAGTTTGACCCTAGGAGTTTACTATCAGTAATTTTTCATTTTCAGATGTGTGAAGTAATCAGAGTGGATAGTATGGGTTGTGTGTCAAAAGTAAGAAGAACTATCAAGGATCTGAATGCATGTATCATTTGATGGATGTTACATCGGGTAACCTACTGAAAACAAAACAAGCCAAAAGGATTTATATATATTTTTATTTTAAAAAATATTGTCCTGTTAATCCACATATTTTTTTTTTCTCTTAACATGAAACAAACTTTAGTAATTAAGTCCACTGCTCATGAGCCAACCATAATACTTCAAATTAGCCTCTAAAAACATTAGTTGGAAATTACTTGGGACTCTCGACGTTAAAAAAAATTCTTACGGAGAAGTTTGACAACTCGATTTAGGGATGTTAAAGTGCTCATAAAATAGTTGAATGGTGATAACTGATTAGTGGTATTGAAGGCATAGATGAGGGGATTATAGGCGACGTTTCTTAATATTAATAACAACTTACAACTCTTTTTCCCTAAGTAAAAATAAATAAAGCCTATTCAGCATTCCTTATCTACAAAATTCGAAAAATCTCATTGCGGAGCTGGAACTGCAAATATACACTACAACTGGACTTCCTCAAAAAACTCAGAAACGTTACACTATCCAAATTGTCTTATCAGCCTTTTGCAGTTAGTACTGTCAGAACTTTTTAGCTAGAGTACAAACAAAAGGTAATTAGTTTGACTCCCAAACAAAACTGAAGTCCAACTTTATGTACCAGAGCTATATCACCAACTCACAATAACATTGTGAAGCTCACCAACAAATCTCATTGCTGGGCTGGAACTGCAAATATACACTACAACTGGACTTCCTCAAAAAACTCAGAAACGTTACACTATCCAAATTGTCTTATCAGCCTTTTTCAGTTAGCACTGTCAGAACTTTTTAGCTAGAGTACAAACAAAAGGTAATTAGTTTGACTCCCAAAGAAAACTGAAGTCCAACTTTATGTACCAGAGCTATATCACCAACTCACAATAACATTGTGAAGCTCACCAACAAAAACTCTAATTTTTCTCCCTAGTTATTCTCTCTTTCACCTCAGTGTTAGCTAGATCTCGATGGAAGGCCAAGGTTCTGGTTCCAGCATCCAAACAGAGGTGTTGATCACAAAGCTCTAAGTTTTCTTGATTTTTATTGCTATTTTTGTGGTTTAATTGAGTGTATGCGATTCTTATGATTAGTTTATCTGATTAGGGGAATTTTACTATCTTTGATAAGATTGTGGTCTTGGCTATCTTTTTATTTGCATGGCAATACTGTATTTTATTGGGCAAAATGTTTGATTTGTTCCTATTTTTAATGATCTAATTCTGCATGCAAATGGGTATCTGATCAGCTTAATTTTGAGAGCTTTGTCTCCCTAATTCAATATTTCCAAATAATCATGTTAGGGTTTTGTCATCTGCATTTGATTTATTCCTTGGTAATATTCTATAAGGAGTTTACAAAGGCATTGAACCTTTCTCTTCGAAACTAAAAGGTTGATAAATTTTCAGCTGTTTATGATATAAAACGCAGAGGTATTCTTTCCTAAAATTAGTAATATTGAGTTAAAACTTCACCTTGATAGTAGGGAAGAAGCTCCTCTCAATCTGTGTTGCTTGGGAGAAAGTATCTACTGAACTGGATCCATTGGACACGTGGTGTTCTAAGGGATGAAAGCTCTTGCATCAATGCAAGACACTAGGGTTTGGAGATAAGTGTACTAATCCTAGGGTTCTTTTTTTCTGCTCACCACATAAAGCAATCAAAACCTTGTCCAGCGAAAAGTTTTCCACTGCATGGTCCCGGATATGCTGACATAAGCACGACACTGAAAATGCACACGTAAACAAGGATACGACAAGAAGCGTCATGTCCAATATGTTAAGGTTATTATTTGTTTTAGATGTATTCTGATATGAGATTCTTTTTTAGGAGGTTGTTGCTCAGATCTGATCACTCTCATCAACTGCTTATTTCGGGGTGGAATTGACTTCCAACATCTCAACTATATTGTTGTCTCTTTTATCGCGTAAAAAAGAAAGAACATTCTCATTTCATGATTTCCATGCAATAAGCATTCTCAATGGTTGCTTCTAGAGATAATCAACAAAGTCCTTGTTAGCTGACTCCATCCAGAAAAATTCACTTCCTGATTGGCAACATCCAATCGGCTTCCATTAATAATCATTGACTTGTGTTGAAAAAATCATTGCATCCATCTCAAAATCCAATCAGAACTCTATTCACCAGGGTAGACTTGAAAATCTGGCTTTGTTGGTCTTTTCTTTTTGAACCCTCAACGTGCAAAGCTTTGATACAAGATGGAGCAAACCATCTTGCACCTCCCCTATCCTTATCAGTATATACGACGAACAACATAGCTTTACATTAATGAGGTCTTCAACAACCAACTCACACGTGCAAAGCTTTGTTAATGAGGTCTTCAACATCCAACTCATATCTTTTCATTTTGATGTCTAACCTTCACAGCACACTGACAGGAGATTCATAAAAGAAAATAAAAGAAGGAAAGAAAAATGAAGAATCATATTCAATACTTGGGTGTGCATGAAATGACTCTAACACACATAGCTTTACATTTGAAGCGTTGATCAGTCATGGCTTGGAGGCATCAGCCGCTTGTGATTAAATAGATAAACATCATTCTTCTTATAAAAGTCTCATATCTCCACCAAGACGGTGGACTCGTCCTCGATAACTCCGTCTTTCCTCAGTAGCAATCTACTTCATGTTTTCTATCATTTTTCTCAGTGCGTTTATTGCATAGAAGTTGGAAACTTGGGACGCTATAGCAAATCATGACCTAGGTTATTGTCCCAGATTCGCGTGGAACACGACCTGATTTAGAATTCATACTAGTTAAAGTTTTGGAAAAAAATACTCTTTTTTAAAAGAATAATCAACAAAAAACGCGAGAACTTAAGCAAATAAAGTGTGCATACCTTATTGCAACATGATTCTCAGGGTTTCTTTTTATTACCATTAGTGATATCAACTAGCATATTTCTTAAAGTTGACACTTGCAAAATCTCTAATTCCTACATTTAAGAACTGAACCTAAAGCGTACCACGTACCCTAGCGTATCGCATGAGTCTACTCACCTCATACCCGATTCCGAATGAGCGGTGTACCATGCTTCCATACCCGTACTGTGAACTGGACGAACCGCGTTCCTTGCAACTATGGTTTATTGCATTCTATTGTTAAAATCTACAAAACATTATTTCAGAAATAAGTAAATTCATTGTGAACTTTGTCTTCCAAATTACTATTTAACCTTAGCCATCTCAAGATATCTTTTGTGCCTCACAACTACTACAGGAAATCATATATTCATGACCCCACTACAATGTGTTTGGATGTCTTCTCTTTTGGAATGATATGGTAAAACCACTTTCTTCAAAAGCATTTGGGTCTTGGTGAAGTTGGTGGGGCTTCGTCTCCTTTTGGCGCGATACGTAGACCGGTGAAACTACTTCATTACATTATTACTTTCTTTGAATGTGCATGCATGGAATCCTTATGTTAACGTGCTCTGTCAAATGACAAATAGTGGTCACGTGAAACATTGATATTGGTGGTTGTAATTCCTCGAAGTTGAATGATGATGGTGAATTTTCGATTTGTTCACTATGTTAACTTCTCAATTGGCTAAATGTCACTTGAGCTCATATGGACCGGCTGCCCTTGGATGGAGAAGCAAATGAGGGGAAAAATAGAAAATATTGGTCCTTCAATTTTTTGAAAGATGAAAAGTAAATAAAACTATTCCTTTCCTTTTGAGTTAATTATCTTCTTTATTTTCTACACTTTAAACTTTCAAAAGAGAAAGAAAAATATTAGAAAAGTCGACGCAAAAAAAGATATCAACAAATCATTTAAAAGATGTACAAACGTAATTAGTCATTAAAAGGATGAATGTGATTCTACTTAGTCTTAGATCCTATATTGGAAGGTTTTGAACACAAAGAAATTTATCAAAACACATAAATGATTGAAGGAAGAGGATGCTTATTTATGAAAATGAAACATCATTCCCTTATGCAGTGATGCAGAGATGGGCAAAAGAGAGGGAGATGAAAGATTTTTGAACAAGTTGCAAATTGTATAGAGATAATGGAATTGAGAGAAAAGTAGCGTCTAGGTAGAACTCTAAAATTCTATATGGATAAAAACGATACTTTACAAATATAGATAACAATATTTCTTTTGTCAGACATATTATATTGGATTTTAGACAAACCAAATGATCCGTTTAAAACTGTGATACCCCAAAATGGTATAGTCCCACATCAATGTGTGTTCGAATATAGATGGGTTTATATAGTTAGTCAAGGAAGTCGCATTAACAATAGGTAGCACTTTTAGCGGTGAATAGAAAAAAACTTGTTGCACTCAGTGGGCTCTAGGGCTTATATCACGCCAATAGGCGTGCATGCTTGAAGCCTAACAAATGGTACCATAGCAGTCAGCCAATCGGAGGTGTGAAACTAAGTGTTATGTGAGACTAAGTGTTACATTGCGTAAGGGCGGTGGGAATCACCTCTAGAACCCATTAGAGCTACCTCTAGAATCCACATTGCTAGATGGTGATCATGAATGGATTATTGTCATGGCATGATGAGGATGTTGTCAAATTAAGGTGGGATGATCGTTATACCCTAAAATGGTATAGTCCCACATCAATGTGTGTTCGAATATAGATAAGTTTATATAGTTAGTCAACGGAGTCATGTAGCAAAAATAGATAGCAGTTCTTGCGCTGGAGTGAGCCAAACAATATGTTTCACTCAGTAGGTCGTAGGGCTTGAATCGGACCAACAAGCCCGCGCAGGCCTGGGGCGTGAAAGAAACTGATTGATATCATTGATATTGCCTAATACAACTAAAGGCATTGACCAATAATGTATATTATACGGTGTCAATCTAAGGTTTGAAATACAAAGAAGTTGCTTTCTAGTGGTACGTTAGGCAAAAGTACAAAATTAGTAAAACCCGATGTTTAGACTCTTCTCTTATTTCTCAAATCAATAACTTGGTTCCAAAATTCTCAACCACCCAAACTCCATACACCAATAAAGATGAGTAAAAGCCATAAATACTACTAAGATTTGAGTCTCGGACCTTCTTAGTGTATGATTGGACTGATATGGATTGAGAATTATTAGGATGTGAAACAATTAATGTTTAGAGAGTTGTTTGGCATCTTGAAGGTGATGATGAAAATGTGAAATGATACAATTTCAAGACACAAATAAAGGAGATGAAAATGTGAAATGATACAATTTCAAGACAGAGAAAGGATATCTTCCATATGGATTCCACACCTTTATTACTTTCACATTTTCACCTCACACATTCTCTTTAGTATTGAAAAATGGGATTTTCATTGCTTTTTATTTTCATGGTACATGTACCTACTCATTGTTTTAAATATCCCCAATATATTCGATATATCCTTTTATAAGTCTTGCCACAAAATGATATGGTCTCCATATCTTTTACCACATTTTGGGCAAATTTTGGGCGATAGATATCCCCGAGATGGCCGATATATCAGCCGACATGTCCTTTTATATGAGTTGTTGCAAAACAATATAGTTCTGCAAAATTTCTTTGGTTTTTTTAGGAAACATTCTAACGCTATGAAGTTTTTAGCAACTTCTAGTAGGCGCTTTTCCCTAAGTTTCTACAAATGGTTAGTCCAAAACATATATAATTTGCATATTTGTGTGCTTAGATTTTATTAAGTGTGTTTAATTACACTTTTAGGGCATTATATTATATATGCAAATTAACTGATATGACACCACAATATTTACTACATATCCCCGATATTTTCCCGATTTCCGCTATCCGATAAGGATTTTCACTGTCCAGTATTCCCTGATATTCGATATTTAAGACCTTGCACCTACTTGGCATCATTTTCACACTTCACCTTAGAGTTGCCAAATATTTTGTCTCTTTAACGTCTTTCTGATGTCCTTTTAATGTTTGTCAAAAGTGGTTCTGTTCACATATTCACCTTCACTTTCAGATTGCCAAACACCTCCTGTCATTACAACGGTATTTCTAAGAGGTGACTTTTTAACTTTAGTTTTAGCGCATGACTGATCATGTTGTACACATTTTGGAATAAATGTATAAAGAAAACACAGCATGATATTTATAACTGATATTTTGGAAGTTTCGGATGGGTTGAACAACTGACCAATAGTTTCAGATTTTTTGTCACTCATTTTATTTTAATCATTCATCGTTCATTTTGCGTGGAGACATTTTTGGATTTTTAGATTTCCTTGAAGTTTTCCAAGTCTAACTCTATGTATCTGCATCCATGCTTAAAGATGTCGTAACAGTAAGGTAAGTTTTTAAATTTCCCTACCCACCATATGGTCTTTTGTAGTTTATGGAAGGTGCTTTCTATTTCATAGTCACTTGGAGAGGAATTTAAAGATTCAATGGTTGGAGCCAAGAAGATAAGTGGTCATAAAAGTCATAAATTTGATCCATCTTATGTTCAGTGCCTTAGTAGATTGAGCACATAGGTATCTGATGCACATGACAAAGGTACTTTCTTCTAGTATTGTTTATTTTAGTATGCATGCTCAATATGATCCCATATTTCAACTATAAGTAGCATTTCCTATTATTGCGTCAAATCAAAAATGAGATTCTCGTATCTATTAAAAGCTCTTCTTCTTTAGCTATCTTAGTGGTCGTCTTATGTACCTTAATTTGTTTTTTCCATTATAATATAACTACGCGTACAGCTTTTTCTCGTACGTAGCTCCAAATTGTTCACTTAATATTTTACATCGTTCTTTACTCTCTTTCTTAATAATACAGTTTCAGATCCATTTGCAAATTGAACAAATTGTGTCGATGGAGGTAAAAAGCTCAGACACAATTCGCGATATTAAATCAAAGGTTTTTGCACGGGATGGACTGGCAGCGAGTGACCAAGAGTTATTTTTTGAAGGCAATCACCTAAGTGACACATCGAAGACGCTAGCTGACCACAACATCTCCCAAAATTCCATGATCAACCTTTTGTTTGGAGGCACAATGCAAATATTTGTAAAGATCCTTTCAACTGGGAAAACTTTGAAGCTCGTAGTGAAGGACAAAGATACCGTCCAAAATGTGAAGACCAGGATTGAAGCTGTGGAGGGAATTTCTCAGAATCGTCAAGGACTCATCTACATGGGAAAATCTCTTGAAGATTACCATTCATTACTTGCTTGCAATATACAAAATGGTTCAACCCTTCAGATGATACTATGTCCAGTGGATAAGTTTGATATCTTGATCTGCACAATGAATGGGAATCTTATAAAACTTGAAGCAAGATCTTGGTATACTATCCGAGATATCAAGCTGATAGTTGAGGGTATGAAGGATATTGATGCAACCAAACAAAGGCTTTTTTGCGATGTCACAGAGCTGGAGGACAACCTCACGCTTTCTGAATGCAGAATATTCGATCGAACAATTCTTCACTTGCAAGTTGACATGTAGATATTCATCGAGAATTGGAATCGGAGGATTATCACATTAATGATTGATAATTATGATTTCATTTGTTCGGCCATCCGCAAGATTGAAGAAGAAATGCCTGTGAGTTTCTGCATCAATCAACTCTATCCTTTGAAAGCATGAGATCAACTACTTTAAAACTTCTGGTGACGTTTGTTCTGGTCTTTCGTAGGTAATAACGTATTGGGATGTTGATAAGTTCTTAAAAAAATAATCTTTTGTCTTTCCTTTTATGTGCTAAAAACTTGAGCATGAGGGAGTTTATGGAAATCTATGCTAATGGTTTTGATTGTTAAATTTCATTCATATATTCACTTGTGTTTCAACATATGGGCATTTTATGCGTTTGGGTATCTTCAGATGATTTCATTAGTTTATTTGTTGTGTTTCTCTGCTAAGTGAAATACAAATGTTTCTATGATTTTTATCTCAACCTCAATTGTAAGCTTTGCTTATAGCTTCAAAGTTGCTTTCTTTTCATGTTAGGTTTTAAGCACATATGGATAGTTAGTTTTGGTATTTTTGATTGCACATATAGGACTATTCTTGAGAAATAAGCCAGCTGAAATCATTGTCTAATCTTCTATGTTTTTTCTCTCCTTGTTATGTCCATATAGCAATTTATTCATGCTCATAAACTTACATGGCAAGAATGGAAACAATTAATAATCTTTTCCAGGAAAGATGCTAATGAAAACTTTTTTTAAAAAAATGGGGAATTATATTAATGTTGGATGTCAAAAGAACTAAAGAAAGAGCTGTCAAATTCAAGGTAGAGTTGTGAAAGCTTGAGCTTCTCTTTCTCGAGAAACTATCCGGTGGGGATGACCCGACATTAAATGTGCACCCAAATGATGTCAACCGTTGAATCTGAACACGAGAATCTCGAAATCTAATGATATGACGGTTGACATTATTTAGGTGCACATTTAATGTTATGGGACCGAGTGCACTTGATACTTTTCCATCTTTTTCTCTCTCACATAAAGATTTCAAGTGCGCCTAGGTCCATAACATTAAATGTGCTTCAAATGAATGCTAGCTCTTAGATCATTGGGTTTTGGAATTTGTCCACAAATTCAAGGGTTGACATCCTTTAGGTGCATATTTATTGTTATGTACCATTCATACTGGATATTCTCTAAGTTAAAATGTTAAGTTTGTGAATCATCACTTACCATCTACGCAAGTATCTGAATTATGCTCATTTTTTATTATCTATTTATAACTTGACAAAGATTCACGATCTCAGTCTACTACTTAAATGAGTAACATCATCATAAAGTATTAAGTATTCCGTTTGCCTCCAATTTGACTCGATAATTAATAGTTTATTGGCATGTTGTTTGGTTGCATTAGGGCTTTTCTCACTAGAGGACGAGGGCGTTGATGGAAATACAACGAGATTTATTTGGAGTAAAAGTTTTGCTGTATCTAAACCAGTAATATCTATTTATTTTTTACAAAAATATTTGTTTACATAAATTATCTTTGATAAGGGAATCGACTTTGAGAGTTGTATTGGAACCTCCAACCATCTATTCTTAAATATTTGTTTGAAATATTTTTATGTATTTGTTTGCATGGACTATATAAAAATATTAATGATTGTAGAATGTTAATAAAATAAAATAAAAAAAAGAATTGGTCCGCGTAACAAACTATTGGATTTCTAATTAAGTCCTCAATGGCCTTTAACTTACATGGAACAACAAATAAACTTTTCTAAAATCTTCTTTCTTTCATTTAGTCCAGTGGTTCTAATTTTTTCCCCTTGCTCCTCCCCATTTACAAACAATGAGTAAATCGGCTGGTCGGCATCCTGTGCATATAAACTCTACGCAGTGGGCGACGTTGACGGAGTTTGTCAATTATCTTGGAAGAACGGGCAAAGGTCGGATCTTGTTGAGGAGAAGCGGAAGCAGCGGGCGATTGCTGATTGAGCGTGCTGCTGCTGCTACGATGGCATCGGATTGTTAGGTCAGTACTTGTTCTTTCTAGCAGTGAGGGCGAATACATCGGAGAAATTGAAATTTGCAATTCAACCCACTTCGAATTTTGCGGAGAAACCTGCTCCCATGAGTGCAGAATTTGGGTTTGAGGAGGCGGCGGCGGAATCGGGAAGAAACCCTAAAAAGGGCAAGAGTGTAGATGGCGGGTCTTGGCCGTTGGATGAGTTGATGATGGAGGAGGAGAAACCGAAAGGGGTTGTGAAGAGGGTTATTGATAAATATGTTGGCGAGATTGAGATGTTGGAGAGTAAGCATGTGTTGAGGGTTGATGCTTGAGACTGTGATTCCACAAATTGAAGGGGTTGTTAGAATTGTGAATGGGGTGCAGATTGAGAAGGGGATTTAAGATGGCAGGCCCATCATAAATCCTTTGTGTAATTTTACAGATTGAGAAGGCAGGGTCTTGCAGTGAGAATCGAGATTGTTAGGTCAGTACTTGTTCTTTCTATCATTCCTTTGTGTAATTTTACAGATTGCTTGCGACTAGTTTGATAAGTTTTAGTTTATATGAATTAATTAGAGCAGCATGAGGGTTCTAAGAACTATCCAAAAATCTGACCGCATATATCACTTGATTGATGTTACATAACCTACCGATAACAAAACAAACAAAACTTGATTGATGTTACATAGCCTACCGATAAAAAAGCAAACAAAAAGGATTTTATTATTTTTTTTTTAAAAAAAATCTTGTCCCGCTGATCAATATAAATTTTTTATCTTAACATGAAACAAACTTTTATTTCAAGGCTTAATCATTCATCATTTGAAGCTAAATTTAACTTCTCTAATAAATCATCCATGAAGAACTGTCGTAAGCACTTTCTATTATTTCATAACTAAATTTGATCTTTTAGGCTTAAAGAGGTTACTATGTACACTGCCCATGAGAATCATACCTTCCAACCATCAAACTTCAAATTAGCCACTTATAACATTATTTGAAAAGATTTTGGGATTCCCAAATGATAAAAAGAATCTTATTTATAGGTTCGATAGGTGAACTTAAGGGTGTTAATTGCTAGAAAAATAGTTGGTGGGTGATAAATGCTATTAAAAGCATAGATGAGGGGGATTATAGGCAATTTACCATAATATTTATGAGAAGGTACTAGTCCTTTTTTTCCAAAATAAAAATAAAAAATATCATTCATTATCTGCAAATTCAGGAAAGCTCATTATTGGACTGAAACTGCAAATATACACTACAATTGGACTTCCTCAAAAATTTCAGAAACGTTACACTATCCAAATTGTCTTATCAGCCTTTTCAGTTAGCACCGTCAGAACGTTTTTGCTAGAGTACCTACAGAAGGTAATTAATTTAACTCCCAAACAAAACTGAAGTCCAACTTTGTGCGTCAGAGTTGTAATCACCAACGCACAATAACATTGTGAAGCTCACCTACAAAAACCGTTCTATCAAGCCAAGTAAAGCAAGGTCGGGCTGGGTAGTTTCATTGCCCTTCCTCATCCCTAGAAGGGGAGACGAGAAGACCTGTCACAGTTTGGGGAGGAAAACTGATAGGCGAAAGCTCTCGCATCATAGCTGTTGGGAAGGAATCCTAATTGAGGAAAAAATCCCAATTATTCTCTCTTTCATCTTACTGTTAGCCATAACTCCGATGGAGGGCCAATGTTCTGATTCCAGCATGCAATCCAAGGTGTTGATCACAAAGCTCCAATTTTTCTTCATTTTTTTGCTTATTTTTTTATCATTTAATTGAGTGTATGATACTTATGGTTAATTTATCTGAGTAGGGAAATTTTACTATGTATGGTAAGATCGTGGTTTATTGGCTGCCATTCTATTTGCATGGTAACATTGTATGTTTATTTTGGGTAAAATGCTTGATTTTCTTGCTATTTTTATTGATCTAATTCTGTATGCAAATGGGTATCCGATCAACTTAATTTTGAGAGCTTTGTCGCCCTGATTCTATATTTCCAAATAATCATGCTAGGGTTTTATCAGCTGCATTAGGTTGATACCTTGGTAGAAGAATTCTCTAAGCAGTATACTTAGGCATTGAACCTTGCTCTTAAAGAATCAGTCGCCAATTCTAAGATTCCTCTTAAAAGAAAGAGTGATTTTCTGTTAAAGTAATAGTTTGGTAAATTTTCAGTCATTTATAATACAAATCGCAAAGTTATTCATTTCATGAGGTTCATGCAATAAGCATTCTCAATGGGATCTTTGAGATGATCACCAAACTCCTTCTTAGCCGACTCTACCCAGAAAATCCACTTCTTGATTGGCAACGTCTAATCAGCCTCCATTGATAACCATTGAATAGTTAACGGTGTTTCTTGTATCCAAAAAATCATTATGTCCCTCTCAAACTCCAATCAAAACTTCATTCACCAAGGTAGACTTTGAAAATCTTTGTTCTTCCTTGGTTGGTCATTTCCTTCTGAATCCCTCAATGTGCAAGCTTTGGTACAAGAGGGAGTAAACAGATCAATGTTCTCCCATCTTGCACCTCCTCTCCATCCTTATCAGTGTATACCACAAACAAGACATACGTTGTTAATGAGATCTTCAACAAGGGGACCCACTCTCATATATTTTCATTTTGATGTCCGATCTTCACAACACAATGACAGGGAATTCATAAAAGTAAATTAAAAAAAGGAAGTAAAGTGAAGGATCACGTTCAATACTTGGGTGTGCATGAAACAACTCTTAACACACATAACTTTATGTTTGAAGTTTTAAGCAGTCTTCGTTCGGGCTTATCAACCGAATTGTGATTAAGTGGATAAACATCATTGTTCTTGTAAAAGGCTCATCTCTCTTCCAAGATGGTGGACCCATCCTCGTCAACTCAGTCTTTCCTCATTAGCAGTCTACTTCATGTCTTTCTACCATCTTTCTTGGTCTTTATTTCATTATATCATAAAATCTGTCTGACATTCTTTTGGGTTCGTGAAGGAAATAAAGAAATTCACTTTGGACTTTGTATTCTGAAGGACCGAGGAGGATTAGATGAGGTTAATCTCAGGCATCTCAGGATACCTTTGCTTGCTAAATGTACATGGAAACTCCTCTCTAGCCTCAATTTACTTTGGGTTATTTTCTAATTCACAACTACTAGAAAATATCATAAATTCATGCCTTCCCAACAATGTTCATTTCTTCTTCTTCTTTGTGTGCGCGCGCGCGCGCGTGTGGATACATTTCCCTTTTGGCATAACACAACAAAAACAACTCTTGACTTTCTTCGACATCATTTGATTCTTGATAGGAGTTTGTGTTTAGCTCATATATTAATGTTTATCAAAAGTGGTTCCATTGTTTCACACTTTAACCTTCACTTTCAGTTGCCAGACACCTCCTGTCATTGCAATGGTATTTCTAAGGGGTGGCTTTTCAACTTTAGTTCTAGAACATGGCTGATCATGTTGTACATATTTTGGAACAAATATATGAAGAAAATACATGTTACAACTGGAAGTTTCGGACTGGTTGAGAACCTACTGATAAATAATTTCAGCTTTTGTTTCTCATTTTATTTTAATCATCCATCATATGTTTTGCATGGAAACTTTATGGGAATTTTAGCATTTCCTATTATTATATCAGATATGAGAATCCCCTATCTGTTAAGAGCTCTTCCACTTTAGCTAGCTTAGTTGTCCTTCTTATGTGCATTTATTTATTTTTACCTTTATAACTAGGCATAAATTTTTTTCTCGTTGCACTAAATTGTTCACTTATCATTTTATTCTCTTTCTTAATACTACAGTTTCAGATCAACTTAAAAATTGAAAAAATTGTGACGATGGAGGTAAACAGGTCAGACACAATTCAAGCCATCAAAAGCAAGGTTTATGCAAGAGAGGGACTGCCTGCAAACAATCAAGAGTTATTTTTTGAAGACAATCACCTAAGTGGAACATCGAAGACACTAGCTGACTACGACATCTCCCAAAATTCCATGATCAACCTTTTGTTTGGAGGCACTATGCAAATATTTGTTAAGATCCTTTCAACTGGGAAAACTTTGAAGCTCGTAGTGAAGGGCAAAGAGACCATCCAAAATGTGAAGGCTAGGATTGCAGCTATTGAGGGAATTTCTCAGAATCGTCAAGGACTCATCTACATGGGAAAATCTCTTGAAGATAACCATTCATTACTTGCTTGCAATATACAAAATGGTTCAACCCTTCAGATGATACTATGTCCAGTGGATAAGTTTGATATCTTGATCTGCACAATGAATGGGAATGTTATAAAACTTGAAGCAAGATCTTGGTATACTATCCGAGATATCAAGCTGATAGTTGGGGGTATGAAGGTTATTGATGCAACCAAACAAAGGCTTTTTTGCGATGTCACAGAGCTGGAGGACAACCTCACGCTTTCTGAATGCAGAATATTTGATCGAACAATTCTTCACTTGCAAGTTGACATGTAGATATTCATCGAGATTTGGAATCGGAGGACTATCACATTACTAATTGATAATTATGATTTCATTGGTTTGGCCATGCGCAAGATTGAAGAAGAAATGCCTGTGAGTTTCTGCATCAGTCAACTCTATCCTTTGAAAGTATGAGATCAACTACTTTAAAACTTCTGGTGACGTTTGTTCTGGTCTTTCGTAGGTAATAACGTATTGGGATGCTTTTAAGTTGTTAAAACAATAATCTTTTGTCTTTCGGAGGACAATTTAACGCTTTCTGAATGCAGAATCTATGATCAATGCATTCTTCACTTGCAAGTTGAGATTTAGATATTCATAAATATTTCGAACGGGAAGATTATCACACTAATGATTGATAATTATGATTTCATTGATTCGGACATTTTGTCTGGTCTTTGGTAGGTATTATCATATTGGGTGTTTAAAGTTGTTAAAACATTAGACTTTTGTCTTTCTTTTATGTGGTAAAAGCTTTTGAGCATGAGGGAGTTTATGGAATCAATGCTAATGGTTTTTGGCTGATTTCAGTAGTTTATCTCTATGAAAATTTGATTGGGAATGTTGTCTTGCTTATGTTCACTGTGTTGAATTGTGTGTCAGTATCTGATGCCTTTCTCTGCTCAGTTTGCCCATGAAATACAAAGGAATCTATCTCAAGTTTTTTCTAGCTCAAAAGATTGCTTTCTGTTTCATGTTAAGTTTTAAGCAGAGATGGATAGTTATTTCACAACTGGTTTTACATTAAAGGTGGTATTTTGATTTCCAAAGAACTCCTCTTTTGTTCGTTTCAATAGTTTATGTAAATGGCATCGTGGCATCGTGGTATGATTTCAATTGTTTATTTACTGTGTTTTTCTGCTCAGATTCGTAATGAAATACAAAGTAGTTTATTTAGTGTGTTTCTCTGCCCAGATTCGCAACGAAATACAAAGAAGTTGGCTTTCTTTTTCATGTTAAGTTTTATGCATGAATGGATAGTTAGTTTGTAACTGCTTTACATTAAAGGTGGTATTTTTTATTGCACATATAGGACTGTTCTCAAGAATGATCCAGCTGAGGTGGTATTATTTATTGCACATATAGGACTGTTCTCAAGAATGATCCAGCTGAGCTTTCTCTGTCTTTTCTCCTTGTTTGTTTATTTCGATATAGCATTTTATTCATGCTCATCAACCTACAACGCTACAATGGAATTCAATCAATGATCTTTTCCATGATGGATGCTAATGAGAACTGTGAAGCTTAAATTAATAACAGGCTAAGGCCTGCCCTCCCAGAAAAGGGGAAAGAAAAAAGAAGATAAATGTAAAAATTGTATTAATGTTCGATGCAAAAAGAGTAAAGAAATAGCTACCTAATTCAAGGTAGGGTTTGTGAAAGCTTGAGCTTATCTTATTTAACCTCTCATAAAGATTGCAAAGTTAAAATGTTAAGTTTGTAAACTATGAGTTGTCATCTATGTATCTGAATTATGCTCATTTTTTCTTTATCTATTTATGAGCAGTGCTGGAACCTAATCTCGGAGGCTTGACTGCAATAAGTAGACTGGCAGGTTGTATGAGATTAGCTTCATACCTGAACATATTTACATAATATAATTTACCGGTTTCCAAAAGAAGGTGAATTTACTGGGTAAGTAATGCCAAAACACATGTTTGGTTGCTTGTAAGTGTTGTTGCTGTCACATATCAATAGATTTCAGTATTTACAAGATTCAAATGTACTAGTGGAATCCCACCTTGCAGTGTTTTTTTTTTCCTTTCCTTTTTTCTTCTTCTTTTTTTTCCCCCTTTCATTCCTTGAAGATGGCAGAAATATCAAAGTACACATATATTAATGGGATTCTCCTTTTCTCAAAAAAAATATATTAATGCAACCTCCTCCGTTTCTCAAAATATATTAATGGCATCCACACACCTGTTCAATGACAAATCAAAGGGGAGCTTGTTAGCTTTTGCCAACATCACACAGGTTCTCAAGCTCACCTTTCAATTCTGAAGGTCATCAAAACTGTACCATTAAAGATAAAGAGATCAGAATCTGTAAGTCAATTGAAATCCAAGTTAGGGGAAATAGAAGGTGCTGATCCAAATCTCCGAAAGATTTTCTTTTCGGGAAATCACTTGAATAATAACAAAATGTTTGGTTGTTTACAATATTTCATGTGGCAACACCGTAAACATGTACCTGAGTTCTGAACTAATAATTCAATTCTTTGTCGAGATGCCCACATTTAAAAAAAGTTTCTAAGATTTTGACAGCATTCAGAGCATCAGAGCTAAAATCCAGGATATGGAAGCGATATCTGCAGAATAACAAACACTTGTGTTTGGTGGAAAGAGTACTTGAAAACAATTATCTTCAGGCTTAAACATCAAGACAAACTCCATACTTCATTTGTTATTGCGGAAGAATGTGAACATGCAAATATATGTCAATATGCTGGAAGGTGAGCGTTTAAAATTGAACATCAGATCATTTTATACGATACGGGATTTGAAGACTGTGATCAAGAGTAAGAGCAAGATTCCACACGCGCAACAGAAATTGTACTACAATGGCAAGCAACTTAAGAATAGCCAACCAAACACTAGCCTCCTACACGATTTGAAACCAATCTATTCTTCAGTTAAGCTATCTTTGTCAATAACTGTTTGGTTACGTGCTTAAGGATCTCAGAACATAGATTTACTTGAATATAACAATTGTTTGCAGGTTTTTACCCGCCTCCTAAACTTGTGCATGGCAGCATAATATAATCAGATTATTGAGTCATCGAGCAGAGGAATTCTTTCACCGTATAATTTAACTGTTTTCATCATTTCCACCCAAAGTAAAGAAAAATTAGAAATTTTCTATCAAATACTAGGTCTAGGTGTGTTATTCTTTAATTCTTTTTTGTGTCTTACTATCTTCTGAGTATGTACTGCTAAGAAAAGTTTTGTAAGACTTCTAGTACGCAATGCAACTAATATTAACAAGAAGGAAAATTAGAGCACAATAGTAAGTCAACAACAAAATTTGGAAGTATATCAAATAATTAGAAAAGGTTGGTTGAAGATAAATATCAATAAACTACGAGTAGGTAAAACCAAAGGTTCTCATACATTGATCATGATGTATAAATTGCAGAATGCTTCTGAGAACTTTTGAATGCAACAAATTGGAGGTGATTCGAATGACTATATTAGAAGATACAAACAAGTAAAGGCACTTTTAAGTTGCATATGCGTATTAGAAGTAAATTTTTGATTCATTTGTATGCCATAATACCATCCTTTGTATGATATGAAAAATTTCTGTACGTATTGAAAAACAGAAAGATTCCAGCATAGAGATTTGAATATCTTGTTAGCCAAATATCAACGAATATATTATAGCATAAGAGATGACAATAACAGCTTATATACATTAGCTATCAATGAATTCGATTGATTCTTTCAGCAAGATCCCTCTTCCCCAGTGAATAAGTACGAAAATCATAGGGGGAAAAAAGAAAAGAAAGAAAAACAATCAAAAGTAAAAAAAAAACTAGAAACTATGCAAATAAATTGGGAGTGAAGAGGAAACTTGCCATTATTAATTACTGTCAACAATATTGGCTGAAAATAGTTGGACGCCAAACGATTGGGCTTTTATTTTGCCTTTGTTACGTGTTTAGTAAATGACCATTTTGCCCTTCGTTACGCGTAGCGGAGGATGAACGCTACGCGTAAAAGAAAGTAAAACTTTCGTCTATAATAAATCCCGCCCTCATTCATTATGTTCCCTCTCAATCTCAATTCAAAAGCTCAATAGCCCAATGATTCGATTAGGGTTTCAAATTAGGGTTTTCGAATTTTTGAGAGAAATTAACCTTTTTGAGCACTTTCGAAACGAATTTAGGGTTTCATACTGAAGCTCAAAGTTCATCGAAGGATGGCGGTTAAGAGTTTTTTGTGCACATTGGAAGAAAATAGGTTCGCCTTATCTCACTCTCTCATAATTTTCCTTGAAGAATTTTATGTTTCAATTTGAATGACGGTTTTTTTTATATTATTTTTATCAGAGGTGTTAGCTAAATTTATTTAATTTAGGACTTGTTTTGAATTTTTTTGAGGTGCCAGCCAAATCCACCCAATTAACCATTAGCAAGAGTTTGCCGTCAATTCTTTAGAACATATATTCCTAATCAGTGCCGGAGCAAGAAATTTTGGCAGGGGGTTCCAAAAAATATTTATACACAATGACGTATTTTTTTTATACGACTTAACATCTAAACACCATTGAACAATGAGACTTTCAAAATCATAATTCAAGTTAGAGTGTAGTGTTTTCGATAACTTTCTTCTTACCTTCAATGTTAGAAAATATATCTTTTCCCACATAAGGCACCAAACCATCATTCGTATACTAATCTCTCATTCGGTTTCGAGGAATTGAGGGTGAGTTCCTAGATTTATCTTGCAGTAGCAATTTGCAACTCGCGGTACGTATTTTGATATCAGTACCTCAGTTCTTTAATAATTTAATATTAGTTCCCCAAATCATTGAAATTTGAAATTGATTTCCCAACTCCTATAACTACTTTGAAATTATTCTCCCGAGTTAGCAGTTGTTTGAGCTGGTGTAAAATATTCCTTTAACTTTAACTAATTTTGGAGACTAATTTCAAAATTTGAAGATTAGAGGACTGCTCTCAAACACTTAAAAGATTTGAGGGACTAATTTCAAACTAAGATTTGGGGGACTAATTTTTCAAACTTGAAGGATTTGGAGGACTAATATCACACAGAGAACCAGAGAGGAATGTAGAGGATTAATTTTGAGAATGTTAAGGTAGCTTATGCATTTTACTACCTATGAGAATACTATTAACAAATTAGCCCCTTTTTACATGTTTTTATTATTATTTCAAAGTGGGGCCAAGGGGCCTGGCTCAGCCAATGTTCCTAATTAGAAAGATCTTTTAGCCAGCATAATTTTCCTTGTAGTAACAGCTTTCTGATTTGTCTAACTCGTACTGCTTGGTAATACTAGAACTAAGAAGACCTTGTTCTTATTTTATTGTAAAAAGCATATTCTTTTTCTATATATGTCAAAATCAATTTATAATCTGCATGTAAATATGTAACTCAGAGGGAGTTATTAGGTAATTTTGTTCTTTATGCAGATGGGCCCATGATACAAGTGGCCTGAAGTAGGCTTCAAATTTCGAGTATGTTGTTGCATTTAGAATATTTGGATGATCTTGAAATGTTTTTTTTATAAGTCATCTATAAGTAACTGTCTTATAGTTTTGTGCAACCTGCAAGCAAGTTAAACTTGAAGTATTTCATGATTCATGAAGAGGTATGATTTGTAAACATTGCACTCAGCTACTGAGAGTGAATCCTCCGAGGAGACCACTTTGAATTCCTGAACCTTTTATTACTGCCTTTATTCTTCAATTTTCAGTTTTTTCATGTTTGTTTATGCTTTCTCAGCTTTTGTTGTATCTTCACCAGGCTTTATAACTTAGCATCGACAAATTCAGCTGCAATATCTTGAAAAGACAATGATGTATAGACTGAGTTCGCTATGGAATGATGGTCAAACCTCCTGGAAAAAGGCACCAACCGTCCTATACTTGAGTGAGCATTCCTTTCATACTACTGCTCAGTATGGTCTTTGGTCTAATATTCTCGTTGACGTAATCTTTTTTTTTTTTTCGAGAATTTGACGTAATCTTTATGCAGGAGAAAATTGGGTCTTCCTATCATGCATTTTCTGGCCCAACATGTTTCAACTCAGTCTTTCTTGTAGACTTCAGCTTACTTTTGTCTTTTCATAACGTTGCAATCCATATTTAGTTCCTTTTCACAAGTTACATATTGAAGTCAAACATTTTAGACTTCTCAATTGCAAGACTATATTAGATTAGGTTACAAGCTTGCATGTTTACTAGAATTTTTAAATGCCATATCCTTGGATTAGGCCTTAAGTTAATTTTACACTTTCTCAGGCAATATTGGGAAAAGTTCATGGTAGTCTTTTTTATTTATATATATAATTCAGCATACTTTTTCTACACAATATAGCGGTAAGTGATTAACTTTCTTCTCATTGAAGTTAGCTGATCCTCAATAGCAAGTAATTGAAGAATACTGAGTATTAGTTCTGTTGGATAAGATGTTTCATGTGGCAGTTTGCATGTTTCTCTCTAATTCCCTCATCCTGGCCTGTCAAGGTTTCTTTTATGTGTTCACAAGACAGATAATAAAGGCATATCATTTTGATGGATCTTTTGTCTTTGATAGTCTCATCACCTTTATCCTTTTGATTTTTATGCTTTATGGTGCTTAATACGCACTAATATGATACTGTCAAGTGTTTGTGCTGAATTCATTGAAATTTCCTTTTCTTTAGTTATCCTCATTGTCTGCTTTCTATTGTAATTCCTCCCGTCTTTACCTATATTTATTTGTCTTTATTTTCTAAGCGAACTTATAAAAGTAGCAAAAGTACAAAGTTACTTAGGACTAGCCTTGGACCTCATTAATGCTTTCATCTTATGACTGAAAACCGTCCTGTCTTACTGATGTTCAATTAAGAACATTTATAAAATTATCTGTAGATTAGTTATTAAAAATGTATTTCTTTACTAGGTGCAAAGACCAGAGGACGTTCTTGATGCGAACCACCTTGTTTTTCCTGGGGCTGGAGCTTTTGGAGCAGCTATGAATGTGTTAAATCAGAATGGGTAAGTTCTCTTTCAGTTACTTACATTTATTATTTTGAACAAACTATTTTTTTATTTGTTGATAATGAAGTTTTAAAACTTCCATATTCATCCTGGAAATTTCTAGTGTTTGTGCTATTGTCTTGGCCTGTAGACTAGCATTCTCAAGCATGCTTT
The DNA here is from genome assembly GCA_012295165.1 of Asparagus setaceus. Classification (NCBI taxonomy): domain Eukaryota; kingdom Viridiplantae; phylum Streptophyta; class Magnoliopsida; order Asparagales; family Asparagaceae; genus Asparagus; species Asparagus setaceus. The sequence continues at coordinate 132,428 of CM022701.1, read as the reverse complement.
TATTTTAACCTAGAAGTATAGTGAATTTAACACTTGATATTAAAGAAGATGTTATCCATAGAATCAGAGCAGGACAATTACATTGAAGATGCACAGCACTTAATGAGTACTGTGTGACTATAAAGAATGTTGTGAAGGGAAAGTTGGGAAGTTGGAGGCAAGCTTATTTTTGCTTCTATGACTTTGAATGTTGGGTATGAGTAGTTTAAAATCGAGTATAGCCGAAACGAATGTTAAACTGACGATGGTTGGGCAACTAAGAGGAGCGATAGGACGGTAGTTAGTGTGAGAGAAAGGGACAGTCCTAAATCCACAGATTGTGGGCAATGAAAAAGGACCTGATTATTCTTAGTTTTAAAAAAGTACATATCAAAGCTAGTGATTTTCATGCCATAGATGTTATGTTGAACATCAATAAACTCATGCCACATCTGTATCAAATGATGTTAATGGTTGATACTTGTGGAAATAAATAATTCAAAGCTTCAGATGGGAACAGAGAAGATGCTAAAACTCCTATGACATCAATGTAGAACACCTTTGAGTACCTTCAGGCTTCTTTATGGAAATGATAAGCATTTATAGTTAAGAAGATCATGGTGGATCTATCTGGATGGGTTAAAGGAGAAACCCTCGAGTGTTTGAGTGATCAACAGAGCTCACGATAAAACCATCATAATTTGATCCATCTATCTCTAGAACGCTGCAGAAACAGAAGACAATGGATGATGAAATTTCTAATTCTAAATCACATCTAAATTTAGTTATCTAAGGTGGCTTAGCCAGGGGATAATGTGTTATCATTTTGTTTCCGCTTAATCAGTATAGTTCAGTATCTTCCAAAGTTCATGTTTCTAGTGCCTGTAACCTCCCTAACTAACTGCATAAGAGCTCTATTTCTGCTCAATCAGTACCGTGTTATCAGATTTTCCTATTTTGACATTTCTAGCGATTGTTGTTTACTTAATTGACATTTGGGCCTAACAAATTTTTTATTCAATTATTTATCCTTGTAGGCTGGAACATTCTTATATTCACCAACAAACACTTCCGGCAGATTACGAGCATATCAATAACATATATGCATGGTAATTAAGGTAAAATTTGTATAACATTCATATGTATCTTTCTCAAAACAATCCTTATTTTGTCTTCTTTTGGAGCTAGCTGATTCCCTTTTTGAATAAAAACTTGTTGAAGACCCATTTGTTGTGCTAGACTTTCCTTGCACTCTTGCCTAGTTTCTAAAACTTGCTATATTTTGTAATGGTTTTTCTTTCTGAAAAGAGAAGTTTTTTACAAGCCATTTTTCTTGCTTTGTTAACAGAATCCTTTACTCTTCCAACTTTTCTTGCTCAATCATGTTTCATTTTGCAGATGACCTCGTTTAATTATTTATGAAAATGGATATGTTATGCCGTCAACCAGCGGCTATAACATCAATGACTTAAATTTAAATCCTTATTTCCATTTGCCTAATAAAACGTATATAGTAGATATTTGATGATAATGTGTAAATTTATTGTATTCCCAGGCTCCGGGGATTCTAAGCGAGACAAATACAAGATTGTGTTCAAGTATAACCTGATTACATGTGTAGATAATTTATGTGGCAAATGTTTATGTGGCAAATGTAGATAAATTATGTGGCTAATGTATATGTAGGGGAAAAAAAAGCATACATGATGAAGAAGTCGTCTTTGCCTTTTCCCTTTTTGGCACTTCCAAAAAGAAAAAATGATCCAAATTGATCAAACTTCTTTGCCTTTTCCCTTGTTCAGGAATTCGAACCTGTTTCTAAAAAATGGCTGTTGGATCATGTAGGTTTTAAGAGATCTCAAATTTAGAATCAACAGTAAAAAGAAGATAATCTGAAACTTGAAAACTTTTCTCAAAGATTTGAGAAAGCAATAACATAAAATCTGAAATTTCTATATATAGATAATCATAATATTAAAAATTGTCATTGCTCATGTCTGTGCATGTGTGTTTGTGTGTGTGCACATGCATTCATGTATGCGAGGTGTGTTCATGCATGCATATAGTGCGTGTATGGCTGTGTAATGCATGCATGTGCCTCACGGACGTGCATGCAGAAGTGTGAGTGTCAAGAACCTTTGAATCCGAAGAACATATATCCCGAGACATCTTATTCTACTCACTTTTAATTCACCAGATTTATCGGAATCCATCTACATCAAACTGACTCACATTGCTGACTATGCTCATTCGCTGCATCTGCAGATCATGGCCGTCCTTTACAAATTCCATCATGGCTGATGCTCATTGTGCAACAAATTTTCAGTACCAGGTTCATCATGGGCTCATTGTGCAACAAAGGTAATTTAACATTTTAGCCTATTTTTTAAAGTAGTTGTGGAGGCTTAAGATCTTGTGATGACAATGTTATTTTCCTTTCAGCTATATTGGATAATGTGTTTGTCAAAATATTTGCAATGTCTTATTAATGCTGTTTATAAGTAACTGATTCATAGTCTTGTGCCTTCCAACACAAGTTAAAACTTATTTTAGGAGATCTCAAATATAGTCTATCATACTACTTGAAATAGAAATTTTAAACTTTTAACTTAAAACAGGAAGAAAATAATCTCATAAGATTTGATATTTCTATACAACGTGTGTGTGTGTGTGTGTGTGTGTGTGTGTGTATAGAGAGAGAGAGCAAGGCTCCTATAAACTTAAGTTGATAGGATGTCCACCAACTTTATATCCATTGATCTTGCCTTGGGATCCGTGAAATCAAGATATGCACAAATCTCAAAGGTGGGCTTTATATCTTTCACGGATCCCAAGGCAACATCAATGGATAAAAAGTTGGTGGATGACTATTCCTATCAACTTAAGTTTATAGGAGCTTTCCTCTCTCTCTCTCTCTATATATATATATATATATATATATATATATATATAGAGCAAGGCTCCTATGAACTTAAGTTCATAATGAATAGTGGTGCAAACTTTCTAACCACTCATCTTGCTTTGGGATCCGTGAAAGATATAAGGCCACTTTGAGATTTGTGCATCACAAATCTCAAGGCAAGATGAGTGGATAAAAAGTTGGTGGATGACTATTCCTATCAACTTAAGTTTATAGGAGCCTTGCTCTATATATATATATATATATATATATATATATATATATATATATATATATATATATATATATATATATATATATATATATATATATATATATATATATATATATATATATATAATTTAATGGTTTTAAGATATTTCAAATTTAGGTATCACAGTAGTGAAAAGAAGATAATTTGAAATATGAAAACTTTACTCAAAGAGTAAAATAGAGCAATGACATATTATTTGAAATTTTTATATATAGATAATCATAATATGAAGAAGATAATGTGATCCTCCTGGCTGACTCTAGGAAAGATACCCTCTCTTGTTTTCGCATGATTTCATGTTGGAATCGAATGATTCGTCATTAGTTGTCGCCTTATAACATGGAAATTTGTGGATTTCACGGAGTATCAGAAGAGATATTCTATGTTGAAAGTAAGCAAAGAGGTCTCGGCTTTGAATCATATAGGTTGCAATCTTCAATCAGGATGATACTTGATAAAGTGAGATCATGAGCTTCTGCTTGTTGTCTGTGACTATGAGTAGTCTAGGAATATCCGAGATTTTTAAGTTGGAGAGCTACTAATTGAGGTGTTTGTACCTGGAAAGACTTTGGCATCAATTGTCAGTTCTTCCTGTTGGGGATTAATATAGACATGTTTATTTCTTCTATTGTGATTCATTCGCCTTTAGCATTGTTTTTCCTTCCCTTTTAATAATTTAAACCTACTTATCTTGTTAATACAACCGAATGACTCAAACTGCAAATATGAGGTCTCTCTGTGATATGGAGAACATAAGTTTTTAGCATATTAGAGAAGTTGATGTATCTTTTGCCAATTGAATGTCCTATGAGCTGGAGGAGTTTCGTCTTTCTCGATATTTATCCTTGAGAATAGATGATATTAGGAATATGGTAGGAATGAACTACACAAAAAAATTCGTCTTACTCGATTATTATAAGGAGAAATTTTCAAAACAGTCCCATTCCCTGATTTATTCCCAAAAATCGACCCTATCCCATTTTATTTACTGAAATAGATCCAATTTCGACCACGTCAGCCTGTTGATTTCATGGAGAAAATAACATAGGCATGTTGATTTCATGGAAATCCTCCGTTCTAAAAGGCATGTTGATTTCATTGCACCTGGAGAAAATAAAATAGGCATGTTGATTTCATGGAAATCCTCCGTTCTAAAAGTTTGACCCTAGGAGTTTACTATCAGTAATTTTTCATTTTCAGATGTGTGAAGTAATCAGAGTGGATAGTATGGGTTGTGTGTCAAAAGTAAGAAGAACTATCAAGGATCTGAATGCATGTATCATTTGATGGATGTTACATAGGGTAACCTACTGAAAACAAAACAAGCCAAAAGGATTTATATATATTTTTATTTTAAAAAATATTGTCCTGTTAATCCATATATATATTTTTCTCTTAACATGAAACAAACTTTAGTAATTAAGTCCACTGCTCATGAGCCAACCATAATACTTCAAATTAGCCTCTAAAAACATTAGTTGGAAATTACTTGGGACTCTCGACTTTAAAAAAATTTCTTACGGAGAAGTTTGACAACTCGATTTAGGGATGTTAAAGTGCTCATAAAATAGTTGAATGGTGATAACTGATTAGTGGTATTGAAGGCATAGATGAGGGGATTATAGGCAACGTTTCTTAATATTAATAACAACTTACAACTCTTTTTCCTAAATAAAATAAATAAAGCCTATTCAGCATTCCTTATCTACAAAATTCGAAAAATCTCATTGCGGAGCTGGAACTGCAAATATACACTACAACTGGACTTCCTCAAAAAACTCAGAAACGTTACACTACCCAAATTGTCTTATCAGCCTTTTGCAGTTAGCACTGTCAGAACTTTTTAGCTAGAGTACAAACAAAAGGTAATTAGTTTGACTCCCAAACAAAACTCAAGTCCAACTTTATGTACCAGAGCTATATCACCAACTCACAATAACATTGTGAAGCTCACCAACAAATCTCATTGCTGGGCTGGAACTGCAAATATACACTACAACTGGACTTCCTCAAAAAACTCAGAAACGTTACACTATCCAAATTGTCTTATCAGCCTTTTTCAGGTAGCACTGTCAGAACTTTTTAGCTAGAGTACAAACAAAAGGTAATTAGTTTGACTCCCAAACAAAACTGAAGTCCAACTTTATGTACCAGAGCTATATCACCAACTCACAATAACATTGTGAAGCTCACCAACAAAAACTCTAATTATTCTCCCCTAGTTATTCTCTCTTTCACCTCAGTGTTAGCTAGATCTCCGATGGAAGGCCAAGGTTCTGGTTCCAGCATCCAAACAGAGGTGTTGATCACAAAGCTCTAAGTTTTCTTGATTTTTATTGCTATTTTTTGTGGTTTAATTGAGTGTACGATTCTTATGATTAGTTTATCTGATTAGGGGAATTTTACTATCTTTGGTAAGATTGTGGTCTTGGCTATCTTTTTATTTGCATGGCAGTACTGTATTTTATTGGGCAAAATGTTTGATTTGTTCCTATTTTTATTGATCTAATTCTGCATGCAAATGGGTATCTGATCAGCTTAATTTTGAGAGCTTTGTCTCCCTAATTCAATATTTCCAAATAATCATGTTAGGGTTTTGTCATCTGCATTTGATTTATTCCTTGGTAATATTCTATAAGGAGTGTACATAGGCATTGGACCTTTCTCTTAAAGAATCAGCTGCCAATTCTAAGGTTCCTCTTAAAAGAAAGGATGAATTTCTTCTAAACTAAAAGGTTGATAAATTTTCAGCTGTTTATGATATAAAACGAGGTATTCTTTCCTAAAATTAGTAAAATTGAGTTAAAACTTCACCTTGATTAGTAGGGAAGAAGCTCCTCTCAATCTGTGTTGCTTGGGAGAAAGTATATACTGAACTGGATCCATTGGACACGTGGTGTTCTAAGGGATGAAAGCTCTTGGATCAATGCAAAACACTAGGGTTTGGAGATAAGTGTACTAATCCAAGGGTTTTTTTTTCTGCTCACCACATAAGCAATCAAAACCTTGTCCAGCGAAAAGTTTCCACTACATGGTCCCAGATATGCTGACATGAGCACGACACTGAAAATGCACACGTAAACAAGGATACAACAAGAAGCGTCATGTCCAATATGTTTAAGGTTATTATTTGTACTAGATGTATTCTGACATGATATTCTTTTTTAGGACATTGTTGCTCAGATCTAATCACTCTCGTCAACTGCTTATTTCGAGGTGGAATTCACTTCCAACATCTCAACTATATTCTTGTCTTTTTTATCGCGTAAAAAAGCAAGAGCATTCTCATTTCATGATTTCCATGCAAAAAGCATTCTCAATGGTTGCTTCGAGATAATCAACAAAGTCCTTGTTAGCCGACTCCATCCAGAAAAATTCACTTCCTGATTGGCAACATCCAATTGGCTTCCATTAATAATCATTGACTTGTGTTGAAAAAAATCATTGCATCCTTCTCAAAATCCAATCAGTACTCTATTCACCAGGGTAGATTTTGAAAATCTGTCTTTGTTGGTCTTTTCTTTTCGAACCCTCAACGTGCGAAGCTTTGATACAAGATGGAGTAAACCATCTTGCACCTCCCCTATCCTTATCAGTATATACCACGAACAACATATATATTGTTAATGAGGTCTTCAACAAGGGGACCGACTCATATCTTTTCATTTTGATGTCTGACCTTCACAACACACTGACAGAAGATTCATAAAAGAAAATAAAAAAAAAAGGAAAGAAAAATGAAGGATCATATTCAATACTTGGGCGTGCATGAAATGACTCTAAAACACATAACTTTACATTTGAAGCGTTGATCGGTCATGGGAGGCATCAGCCGCTTGTGATTAAGTTAATAAACATCATTCTTTTTGTGAAAGTCTCATATCTCCACCAAGGCAGTGGACTCATCCTCGTTAACTCCGTCTTTCCTCAGTAGCAATCTACTTCATGTTTTCTATCAGTTTTCTCAGTGCGTTTATTGCATAGTAGTTAGGAACTTGGGATGCTATAGCGAATCACGACCTAGGTTATTCTCCCAGATTCGCATGGAACACGACCCAATTTAGAATTCATACTAGTTAAAGTTTTGGAAAAAAAAATAAACTTTTTTTTAAAACAATAAACAACAAAAAACGCGAGAACTTAAGCAAATAAAGTATGCATACCTTATTGCAACATGATTCTCAGGGTTTTTTTTATTACCATTAGTGATATTAACTAGCATATTTCTTAAAGTTGACTCTTGCAAAACCTCTAATTCCTACATTTAAGAACTGAACCTAACGCATACCACGTACCCTAGTGTATCGTATAAGTCTACCCACCTCATACCCGATTCCTAATGAGCGGTGTACCATGCTTCCATACCCGTCCTGTGAATGGGACGAACCGTGTTCCATGCAACTATGGTTTGTTGCATTCTGTCGTTAAAATCTACAAAACATTATTTCAGAAATAAGTAAATTCATTGTGAACTTTGTCTTCCAAATTACTATTTAACCTTAGCCATCTCAAGATATCTTTTGTGCCTCACAACTACTACAGGAAATCATATATTCATGACCCCCCCCAACAATGTGTTTGGATGTCTCCTCTTTTGGAATGATGTGGCAAAACCACTTTCTTCAAAAGCATTTGGGTCTTGATGAAGTTGGTGGGGCTTCGTCTCCTTTTGGCGCGATACGTAGACCAGTGAAACTATTGAATGTGCATGCATGGAACCCTTATGTTAACGTGCTCTATCAAATGACAAATAGTGGTCGCATGAAACATTGATATTGGTGGTTGTAATTACTCGAAGTTGAATGATGATGGTGAATTTTTGATTTGTTTACTATGTCAATCTCTCAATTGGCTAAATGTCACTTGAGCTCATATGGACCGTCTGCCCTTGGATGCAGATGCAAATGAGAGGGAAAATAGAAAGTATTGGTCCTTAAATTTTTTGAAAGATGAAAAGTAAATAAAACTATTCCTTTCCTTTTGAGTTAATTATCTTCTTTATTTTCTACACTTTAAACTTTCAAAGAGGAAGAAAAATATTAGAAAAGTCGAAGCAGAAAAAGATATCAACAAATCATTTAAAAGATTTACAAACACGTAATTAGTCATTAAAAAGTATAAATGTGATTCTACTTAGTCTTCGTCCTATATTGGAAGGTTTTGAACACGAAGAAATTTATCAAACACATAAATGATTGAAGGAAGAGGATGCATATTTATGAAAATGAAACAACATCTTTCCCTTGTGCAATGATGCAGAGATGGGCAAAAGAGAGGAGAAGAAATATTTTTGAACAAGTTGCAAATTGTATAGAGATAATAGAATTGAGAGAAAAGTAGTGTCTAGGTAGAACCCTAAAATTCTATATGGATAAAAACGATAGTTTTCAAATATAGATAACAATATTTCAAGTGTTAAGACATATTATATTGGATTTTAGACAAACCAAATGATCCGTTTAAAACTGTGATACCCCAAAATGGTATAGTCCTACATCGGTTGTCTGTGTGAATATAGTTAGTCAAGGAAGTCAGGTATTAACAATAGGTAGCACTTTTAGCGGTGAATAGAAAAAAACTTGTTGCACTCAGTGGGTCTCAGGGCTTATATCACGCCAATAGGCGCGCGTGCTTGAAACCTAACAAATGGTACCATAGCAATCAGCCAACCGGAAGTGTGAAACTAAGTGTTATGTGAGACTAAGTTTTACATTGCGTAAGGGCAGTGGGAATCACCTCTAGAACCCCTTGGAGCTACCTCTAAAATCCACATTGCTAGGTGGTGAGCATGAATGGATTATTGTCATGGCATGATGAGGATGTCGTCTAATTAAGGTGGGATGATCATGATACCCCAAAATGGTATAGCCCCACATCAATGTGTGTTCGAATATAGATGGGTTTATATAGTTAGTCAACGGAATCATGTAGCAAAAATAGATATCAGTTATTGCGCTGGATTGAGCCAAACAACATGTTTCACTCAGTGGGTCGTAGGGCTTGAATCGGACCAACGAGCCAGCGCAGGCCCGGTGCGTGAAAGAAACTAATCGATATCATTGATATTGCCTAATACAACTAAAGGCATTGGCCAATAATGTATATTATACAATGTCAATCTAAGGTTCGAAATACAAAGAAGTTGCTTTCTAGTGGTACGTTAGGCAAAAATACAAAATTAGTAAAACCCGATGTTTAGACTCTTCACTTATTTCTCAAATCAATAACTTGGTTCCAAAATTCTCAACCACCCAAACTCCATACACCAATAAAGATGAGTAAAAGCCATAAATACTACTAAGATTTCAGAGTCTCGGACCTTCTTATTGTATGATTGGACCAGATATGGATTGAGAATTATTAGGATGTGAAAAATTAATGTTTAGAGGGTTGTTTGGCAACTTGAAGGTGATGATGAAAATGTGAAATGATACAATTTCAAGATACAAATAAAGGAGATGAAAATGTGAAATGATACAATTTCAAGACAGAGAAAGGATATCTTCCATATGGATTCCGCACATTTATTACTTTCACATTGTCATCTCACACTTTCTCTTTAGTATTGAAAATGGGATTTTCATTGCTTTTTATTTTCATCGTACATGTACCTACTCATTGTTTTAAATATCCCCAATATATTCGATATATCTTTTTATAATTCTTGCCACAAAATGATAGTCTCCATATCTTTTACCGCATTTTTGGCAAATTTTGGGCGATAGATATCCCCGACATGGCCGATATATCAGCCGACATGTCCTTTTATATGGGTTGTTGCAAAACAATATAGTTCTGCAAAATTTCTTTGATTTTTTTAGGAAACATTCTAACGTTATGAAGTTTTTAGCAACTTCTAGTAGGCGCTTTTCCCTAAGTATCTACAATTGGTTAGTCCAAAACATATATAATTTGCATATTTGTGTGCTTAGATTTTATTAAGTATGTTTAAATTACACTTTTAGGGCATTATATTATATATGCATATCATCTGATATGACACCACAATATTTACTACATATCCCCAATATTTTCCCGATTTCCGCTATCCGATAAGGATTTTCACTGTCCAGTATTCCCCGATATCCGATATTTAAAACCTTGCACCTACTTGGCATCATTTTCACACTTCACCTTAGAGTTGCCAAATATCTTGTCTCTTTATCGTCTTTCTGGTGTCCTTTTAATGTTTGTCAAAAGTGGTTCTGTTCACATTTTCACCTTCACTTTCAGATTGCCAAACACCTCCTGTCATTACAACGGTATTTCTAAGAGGTGACTTTTTCACTTTAGTTTTAGCGCATGACTGATCATGTTGTACACATTTTGGAATAAATATATAAAGAAAACACAGCATGATATTTACAACTGATATTTTGGAAGTTTCAGATGGGTTGAACAACTGACCAATAATTTCAGATTTTTTGTCACTCATTTTATTTTAATCATTCATCGTTCATTTTGCATGGAGACATTTTAGGATTTTTAGATTTCCTTGAAGTTTTCCGAGTCTAACTCTATGTATCTGCATCCATGCTTAAAGATGTCGTAACAGTAAGGTAAGTTTTTAAATTTCCCTACCCACCATATGGTCTTTTGTAGTTTATGGAAGGTGCTTTCTATTTCATAGTCACTTGGAGAGGAATTTAAAGATTCAATGGTTGGAGCCAAGAAGATAAGTGGTCATAAAAGTCGTAAATTTGATCCCATCTTATGTTCAGTGCCTTAGTAGATTGAGCACATAGGTACCTGATGCACATGAATAAGGTACTTTCTTCTAATATTGTTTACTTTAGTATGCATGCTCGATATGATCCCATAATTCAACTATAAGTAGCATTTCCTATTATTGCGTCAAAATGAGAATCTCAGTATCTATTAAAAGCTCTTCTTTTTAGCTATCTAAAATGAAAATCTCGTATCTCTTAACAGCTCTTCTTTTTAGCTATCTTAGTGGTCGTCTTATGTACCTTAATTTGTTTTTCCATTATAATATAACTACACGTACAGTTTTTCTCGTAGCTCCAAATTGTTCACTTAATATTTTACATCGTTCTTTACTCTCTTTCTTAATACTACAGTTTCAGATCCATTTGCAAATTGAACAAATTGTGTCGATGGAGGTAAACAGGTCAGACACAATTCAAGCCATCAAAAGCAAGGTTTATGCAAGAGAGGGACTGCCTGCAAACAATCAAGAGTTATTTTTTGAAGGCAATCACCTAAGTAACACATCGAAGACACTAGCTGACTACAACATCTCCCAAAATTCCATGATCAACCTTTTGTTTGGAGGCACTATGCAAATATTTGTAAAGATCCTTTCAACTGGGAAAACTTTGAAGCTCGTAGTGAACAACAAAGATACCATCCAAAATGTGAAGGCGAGGATTGAAGCTATGGAGGGAATTTCTCAGAATCGTCAAGGACTCATCTACATGGGAAAATCTCTTGAAGATAACCATTCATTACTTGCTTGGAACATACAAAATGGTTCAACCCTTCAGATGATACTATGTCCAGTGGATAAGTTTGATATCTTGATCTGCACAATGAATGGGAATGTTATAAAACTTGAGGCAAGATCTTGGTATACTATCCGAGATATCAAGCTGATAGTTGAGGGTATGAAGGATATTGATGCAACCAAACAAAGGCTTTTTTGCGATGTCACGGAGCTGGAGGACAACCTCACGCTTTCTGAATGCAGAATATTTGATCGAACAATTCTTCACTTGCAAGTTGACTTGTAGATATTCATCAAGATTTGGAATCGGAGGACTATCACATTAATGATTGATAATTATGATTTCATTGGTTCAGCCATCCGCAAGATTGAAGAAGAAATGCCTGTGAGTTTCTGCATCAGTCAACTCTATCCTTTGAAAGTATGAGATCAACTACTTTAAAACTTCTGGTGACGTTTGTTCTGGTCTTTCGTAGGTAATAACGTATTGGGATGCTTTTAAGTTGTTAAAACAATAATCTTTTGTCTTTGGGAGGACAATTTAGCTTTCTGAATGCAGAATCTATGATCAATGCATTCTTCACTTGCAAGTTGAGATTTAGATATTCATAAATATTTGAGCGGAAGATTATCACACTAATGATTGATAATTATGATTTCATTGATTCGGACATTTTGTCTGGTCTTTGGTAGGTATTATCATATTGGGTGTTTAAAGTTGTTAAAACATTAGACTTTTGTCTTTCTTTTTATGTGGTAAAAGCTTTTGAGCATGAGGGAGTTTATGGAATCAATGCTAATGGTTTTGTGGGGTCTTTGGCTGATTTCAGTAGTTTATCTCTATGAAAATTTGATTGGGAATGTTGTCTTGCTTATGTTCACTGTGTTGAATTGTGTGTCAGTATCTGATGCCTTTCTCTGCTCAGTTTGCCCATGAAATACAAAGGAATCTATCTCAAGTTTTTTCTAGCTCAAAAGATTGCTTTCTGTTTCATGTTAAGTTTTAAGCAGAGATGGATAGTTATTTCACAACTGGTTTTACATTAAAGGTGGTATTTTGATTTCCAAAGAACTCCTCTTTTGTTCGTTTCAATAGTTTATGTAAATGGCGTTGTGGCATCGTGGTATGATTTCAATTGTTTATTTACTGTGTTTTTCTGCCCAGATTCGTAATGAAATACAAAGTAGTTTATTTAGTGTGTTTCTCTGCCCAGATTCGCAACGAAATACAAAGAAGTTGGCTTTCTTTTTCATGTTAAGTTTTATGCATGAATGGATAGTTAGTTTGTAACTGCTTTACATTAAAGGTGGTATTTTTTATTGCACATATAGGACTGTTCTCAAGAATGATCCAGCTGAGGTGGTATTATTTATTGCACATATAGGACTGTTCTCAAGAATGATCCAGCTGAGCTCATAAAGTCAACGCTACAATGGAATTCAATCAATGATCTTTTCCATGAAGGATGCTAATGAGAACTGTGAAACTTAAATAAATAACAGGCTAAGGCCTGCCCTCCCAGAAAGGGGGAAAGAAAAAAGATGATAAATGTAAAAATTGTATTAATGTTCGATGTAAAAAGAGTAAAGAAAGAGCTATCTAATTCAAGGTAGAGTTTGTGAAAGCTTGAGCTTATATTATTTATCCTCTCTCATAAAGATTGCAAAGTTAAAATGTTAAAGTTTGTATATTATGAATTGTCGTCTATGTATCTGAATTATGCTCATTTTTTCTTTACCTATTTATGAGCAGTGCTGGAACCTAATCTTGGAGGCTTGACTGCAATAAGTAGACTGGCAGGTTGTATGAGATTAGCTTCATACCTGAACATATTTACATAATATAATTTACCGGTTCCAAAAGAAGGTGAATTTACTGGGTAAGTAATGCCAAAATACATGTTTGGTTGCTTGTAAGTGTTGTTGCTATCACATATCAATAGGATTACAGTATTTACAATAGGATTATAGTACTTATATTTATTGTCAATATTGTACTTACAGCAATACTACTTGCATGCTCATATTATACTAATATAATACTTCTGCTCATATTACGTGATATATGAAAAACAAATAGAAAACTTTGTAAACCATTTAAGATTCAAATGTACTAGTGGAATCCCACCTTGCCGTGTTCTTTTTTTCTTTCCTTTTCCTTTTTTTTACCTTTCATTTCTTGAAGATGGCAGAAATACCAAAGTAAGTACACATATATTAATGGGATTCTCCTTTTCTCGAAAAATATATTAATGCAACCTCCTCCGTTTCTCAAAATATATTAATGGCGTCCACACACCTGTTCAATGACAAATAAAAGGGGAGCTTGTTAGCTTTTATCAACATCACACAGGTTCTCAAGTTCACCTTTCAATTCTGAAGGTCATCAAAACTATACCATTAAAGATAAGGAGATCAGAATCTGTAAGTCAATTGAAATCCAAATTTGGGGAAGTAGAAGGTGCTGATCCAAATCTCCGAAAGATTTTCTTTTTGGGAAATCACTTGAATAATAACAAATTGTTTGGTTGATTACAATATTTCATGTGGCAACACCCTAAACACGTACCTGAGTTCTGAACTAATAATTCAATTCTTTGTCGAGATGCCCACATATAAAAAAAGATCGCTTGTTTCTAAGAATTCTGACAGCATTCAGAGCATCAGAGCTAAAATCCAGGATATGGAAGCGATACCTGCAGAATAACAGACACTTGTGTTTGATGGAAGAGTACTTGAAAACAATTATCTTCAGGCTTAAACATCAAGACAAACTCCATACTTCATTTGTTATTGCGGAAGAATGTGAACATGCAAATAAATGTGAATATGATGGAAGGTGAGCGTTTAAAATTGAACATCAGATCATTTTATACGATACAGGATTTGAAGACTGTGATCAAGAGTAAGAGCAAGATTCCACACGCGCAACAGAAATTGTACTACAATGGCAAGCAACTTAAGAATAGCCAACCAAACACTAGCCTCCTACACGATTTGAAACCAATCTATCCTTCAGTTCAGCTATCTTTGTCAATAACTGTTTGGTTACATGCTTGAGGATCTCAGAACATAGATTTACTTGATTATAACAATTGTTTGCAGGTTTTTCCCCGCCATCTAAACTTGTGCATAGCAGCATAATATAATCAGATTATTAAGTCATTCGAGCAGAGGAATTCTTTCACCATATAATTTAACTGTTTTCATCATTTCCACCCAAAGTAAAGAAAAATTAGAATTTTCTATCAAATACTAGGTCTTGGTGTGTTATTTTTCAATTCTTTTTGTGTCTTACTATCTTCTGAGTATGTACTGCTAAGAAAAGTTTTTAAGACATCTAATACGCAAAGCAACTAATATTAACAAGAAGGAAAATTACAGCACAATAGTAAGTTAACAACAAATTTTGGAAGTATATCAAATAATTAGAAAAGGTTGGTTGAAGATAAATATCAATAAACTACGAGTAGGTAAAACCAAAGGTTCTCATACATTGATCATGATGTATAAATTGCAGAATGCTTCTGAGAACTTTTGAATGCAACAAATTGGAGGTGATTCGAATGACTATATTAGAAGATACAAACAAGTAAAGGCACTTTTAAGTTGCATATGCCACAAGCAGATCAAGTAAGTAAATTTTTGATTCATTTGTATGCCATAATACCATCCTTTGTACGATATGAAAAATTTCTGTACGTATTGAAAAACAGAAAGATTCCATCATAGAGATTTGAATATCTTGTATGCCAAATATCAACAAATATATTATAGCATAAGAAATGACAATAACAGCTTACATACATTAGCTATCAATGAATGAATTCGATTGATTCTTTCAGCTAGATCCCTCTTCCCCAGTGAATAAGTACGAAAATCATAGGGGGGAAAAAAGAAAAGAAAGAAAAACAATCAAAAGTAAAAAAAAACTAGAAACTATGCAAATAAATTGGGAGTGAAGTGGAAGCTTGCCATTATTAATTACTGTCAACAATATTGGATGAAAATAGTTGGACGCCAACGATTGGGCTTTTATTTTGCCTTTGTTACGTGTTTAGTAAATGACCATTTTGCCCTTCGTTACGCGTAGCGGAGGATGAACGCTACGCGTAAAAGAAAGTTAAACTTTCGTCTATAACAAATCCCGCCCTCATTCATTATGTTCCCTCTCAATCTCAATCCAAAAACTCAATAGCCCAATGATTCGATTAGGGTTTCAAATTAGGGTTTTCGAATTTTTGAGAGAAATTAACCTTTTTGAGCACTTTCGAAACGAATTTAGGGTTTCATAGTGATGAGTTGCAGTGCTACGGAAGCTCAAAGTTCATCACAGGATGGCGGTTAAGAGTTTTTTTGTGCACATTGGAAGAAAATAGGTTCGCCTTATCTCACTCTCTCATAATTAGGGCTTTTCCTCGAAGAATTTTATGTTTCAATGTGAATGGCGGTTTTATTATTATTATATTTATTAGAGGTGTTAGCTAAATTGATTTTATTTAGGACTTTTTTTGAATTTTTTTTGAGGTGCCAGCCAAATCCACCAAGTAACCGTTATTTAAAAAAAAAAAAAAACATTTTCGAAGAAGAAAGAGTTTGCCGTCAATTCTTTAGAACATATATTCCTAATCAGTGCCGGAGCGATAAATTTTGGCAGGGGGTTCCAAAAAATAGTTATACACTAACGTATTTTTTTATACGACTTAACATCTAAACACCATTGAACAATGAGACTTTCAAAATCATAATTCAAGTTAGAGTGTTGTGTTTTCGATAACTTTCGTCTTGCCTTCAATGTTAGAAAATATATCTTTTCCCACATAAGGCACCAAACCATCATTCGTATACTAATCTCTCATTCGGTTTCGAGGAATTGAGGGTGAGTTCGTAGATTTATCTTGCAGTAGCAATTTGCAACTCGCGGTACGTATTTTGATATCAGTACCTCAGTTCTTTAATAATTTAATATTAGTTCCCCAAATCATTGAAATTTGAAATTGATTTCCCAACTCCTATAACTACTTTGAAATTATTCTCCCGAGTTAGCAGTTGTTTGAGCTGGTGTAAAATATTCCTTTAACTTTAACTAATTTTGGAGACTAATTTCAAATTTTGAAGAATAGAGGACTGCTCTCAAACACTTAAAAGATTTGAGGGACTAATTTCAAACTAAGATTTGGGGACTAATTTTTCAAACTTGAAGGATTTGGAGGACTAATATCACACAGAGAACCAGAGAGGAATGTAGAGGATTAATTTTGAGAATGTTAAGGTAGCTTATGCATTTTACTACCTATGAGAATACTATTAACAAATTAGCCCCTTTTTACATGTTTTTATTATTATTTCAAAGTGGGGCCAAGGGCCCCTTGGCCCCAATCTGGCTCCGCCAATGTTCCTAATTAGAAAGATCTTTTAGCCAGCATAATTTTCCTTGTAGTAACAGCTTTCTGATTTGTCTAACTCATACTGCTTGGTAATACTAGAACTAAGAAGACTTTGTTCTTATTTTATTGTAAAAATCATATTCTTTTTCTATATATGTCAAAATCAATTTATAATCTGCATGTAAATATGTAACTCAGAGGGAGTTATTAGGTAGTTTTGTTCTTTATGCAGATGGGCCCATGATACAAGTGGCCTGAAGTAGGCTTCAAATTTCAAGTATGTTGTTGCATTTAGAATATTTGGATGATCTTGAAATGTTTTTTTATAAGTCATCTATTAATAACTGTCTCATAGTCTTGTGCAACCTGCAAGCAAGTTAAACTTGAAGTATTTCGTGATTCATGAAGAGGTATGATTTGTAAACATTGCACTCAGCTACTGAGAGTGAATCCTCCGAGGAGACCACTTTGAATTCCTGAACCTTTTATTACTGCCTTTATTCTTCAATTTTCAGTTTTTTTCATGTTTGTTTATGCTTTCTCAGCTTTTGTTGTATCTTCACCAGGCTTTATAACTTAGCATCGACAAATTCAGCTGCAATATCATGAAGAGACAATGATGTATAGACTGAGTTCGCTATGGAATGATGGTCAAACCTCCCGGAAAAAGGCACCAACCGTATTATACTTGAGTGAGCATTCCTTTCATACTACTGCTCAGTATGGTCTTTGGTCTAATATTCTCTTTGACGTAATCTTTTTTTTTTTTCCGAGAATTTGACGTAATCTTTATGCAGGAGAAAATCGGTCTTCCTATCATGCATTTTCTGGCCCAACATGTTTCAACTCAGTCTTTCTTGTAGACTTCAGCTTACTTTTGTCTTTTCATAACGTTGCAATCCATATTTAGTTCCTTTTCACAAGTTACTTATTTAAGTCAAACATTTTAGACTTCTCAATTGCAAGACTATATTAGATTAGGTTACAAGCTTGCATGTTTACTAGAATTTTTAAATGCCATATCCTTGGATTAGGCCTTAAGTTAATTTTACGCTTTCTCAGACAATATTGGGAAAAGTTCATGGTAGTCTTTTTTTTATTTATATATATAATTCAGCATACTTTTTTCTACACAATATAGTGGTAAGTGATTAACTTTCTTCTCATTGAAGTTAGCTGATCCTCAATAGCAAGTAATTGGAGAATACTGAGTATTAGTTCTGTTGGATAACATGTTTCATGTGGCAGTTTGCATGTTTCTCTCTAATTCACCTCATCCTGGCCTGTCAAGGTTTCTTTTATGTGTTCACAAGACAGATAATAAAGGCATATCATTTTGATGGATCTTTTGTCTTTGATAGTCTCATCACCTTTATCCTTTTGATTTTTATGCTTTATGGTGCTTAATACGCACTAATATGATACTGTCAAGTGTTTGTGCTGAATTCATTGAAAATTCCTTTTCTTTAGTTATCCTCATTGTCTGCTTTCTATTGTAATTCCTCCCGTCTTTACCTATATTTATTTTTCTTTATTTTCTAAGCGAACTTATAAAAGTAGCAAAAGTACAAAGTTACTTAGGACTAGCCTTGGACCTCATTAATGCTTTCATCTTATGACTGAAAACCGTCCTGTCTTACTGATGTTCAATTAAGAACATTTATAAAATTATCTGTAGATTAGTTATTAAAATGTATTTCTTTACTAGGTGCAAAGACCAGAGGGCGTTCTTGATGCGAACCACCTTGTTTTTCCTGGGGCTGGAGCTTTTGGAGCAGCTATGAATGTGTTAAATCAGAATGGGTAAGTTCTCTTTCAGTTACTTACATTTATTATTTTGAACAAACTATTTTTTTATTTGTTGATAATGAAGTTTTAAAACTTCCATATTCATCCTGGAAATTTCAAGTGTTTGTGCTATTGTCTTGGCCTGTAGACTAGCATTCTCAAGCATGCTTTTATTTTAACCTAGAAGTATAGTGAATTTAACACTTGATATTAAAGAAGATGTTATCCATAGAATCAGAGCAGGACAATTACATTGAAGATGCACAGCACTTAATGAGTACTGTGTGACTATAAAGAATGTTGTGAAGGGAAAGTTGGGAAGTTGGAGGCAAGCTTATTTTTGCTTCTATGACTTTGAATGTTGGGTATGAGTAGTTTAAAATCGAGTATAGCCGAAATGAATGTTAAACTGACGAAGGTTGGGCAACTAAGAGGAGCGATAGGACGGTAGTTAGTGTGAGAGAAAGGGACAGTCCTAAATCCACAGATTGTGGGCAATGAAAAAGGACCTGATTATTCTTGGTTTTAAAAAAGTACATATCAAAGCTAGTGATTTTCATGCCATAGATGTTATGTTGAACATCAATAAACTCATGCCACATCTGTATCAAATAATGTTAATGGTTGATACTTGTGGAAATAAATAATTCAAAGCTTCGGATGGGAACAGAGAAGATGCTAAAACTCCTATGACATCAATGTAGAACACCTTTGAGTACCTTCAGGCTTCTTTACGGAAATGATAAGCATTTATAGTTAAGAAGATCATGGTGGATCTATCTGGATGGGTTAAAGGAGAAACCCTCGAGTGTTTGAGTGATCAACAGATCTCACGATAAAACCATCATAATTTGATCCATCTATCTCTAGAACGCTGCAGAAACAGAAGACAATGGATGATGAAATTTCTAATTCTAAATCACATCTAAATTTAGTTATCTAAGGTGGCTTAGCCAGGGGATAATGTGTTATCATTTTGTTTCCGCTTAATCAGTATAGTTCAGTATCTTCCAAAGTTCATGTTTCTAGTGCCTGTAACCTCCCTAATTAACCGCATAAGAGCTCTATTTCTGCGCAATCACTACCGTGTTATCAGATTTTCCTATTTTGACATTTCTAGCGATTGTTTACTTAATTGACATTTGAGCCTAACAATTTTTTAATTCAATTATTTATCCTTGTAGGCTGGAACATTCTTTTATTCACCAACAAACACTTCCGGCAGATTACGAGCATATCAATAACATATATGCATGGTAATTAAGGTAAAATTTGTAAAACATTCATATGTATCTTTCTCAAAACAATCCTTATTTTGTCTTCTTTTGGAGCTAGCTGATTCCCTTTTTGAATAAAAACTTGTTGAAGACCCATTTGTCGTGCTAGACTTTCCTTGCACTCTTGCCTAGTTTCTAAAACTTGCTATATTTTGTAATGGTTTTTCTTTCTGAAAAGAGTAGTTTTTTACAAGCCATTTTTCTTGCTTTGTTAACAGAATCCTTTACTCTTCCAACTTTTCTTGCTCAATCATGTTTCATTTTGCAGATGACCTCGTTTAATTATTTATGAAAATGGATATGTTATGCCGTCAACCAGCGGCTATAACATCAATGACTTAAATTTAAATCCTTATTTCCATTTGCCTAATTAAACGTATATAGTAGATATTTGATGATAATGTGTAAATTTATTGTATTCCCAGGCTCCGGGGATTCTAAGCGAGACAAATACAAGATTGTGTTCAAGTATAGCCTGATTACATGTGTAGATAATTTATGTGGCAAATGTAGATAAATTATGTGGCTAATGTATATGTAGGGGAAAAAAAGCATACATGATGAAGAAGTCGTCTTTGCCTTTTCCCTTTTCGGCACTTCCAAAAAGAAAAAATGATCCACCTTGATCAAACTTCTTTGCCTTTTCCCTTGTTCAGGAATTCGAACCTGTTTCTAAAAAATGGCTGCTGGATCATGTAGGTTTTAAGAGATCTCAAATTTAGAATCAGCAGTAAAAAGAGGATAATCTGAAACTTGAAAACTTTTCTCAAAGATTTGAGAAAGCAATAACATAAAATCTGAAATTTCTATATATAGATAATCATAATATTAAAAATTGTCATTGCTCATGTCTGTGCATGTGTGTTTGTGTGTGTGCACATGCATTCATGTATGCGAGGTGTGTTCATGCATGCATATAGTGCGTGTATGGGTGTGTAATGCATGCATGTGCCTCACGGACGTGCATGCAGAATTGTGAGTGTCAAGAACCTTTGAATCCGAAGAAAATATATCCCAAGATATCTTATTCTACTCACTTTTAATTCACCAGATTTATCAGAATCCATCTACATCAAACTGACTCACATTGCTGACTATGCTCATTCGCTGCATCTGCAGATCATGGCCGTCCTTTACAAATTCCATCATGGCTGATGCTCATTGTGCAACAAATTTTCAGCACCAGGTTCATCATGGGCTCATTGTGCAACAAAGGTAATTTCCGAATTATAACATTTTAGCCTATTTTTTAAAGTAGTTGTGGAGGCTGAAGATCTTGTGATGACAATGTTATTTTCCTTTCAGCTATATTGGATAATGTGTTTGTCAAAATATTTGCAATGTCTTATTAATGCTGTTTATAAGTAACTGATTCATAGTCTTGTGCCTTCCAACACAAGTTAAAACTTATTTTAGGAGATCTCAAATATAGTATATCATACTACTTGAAAATTGAAATAGAAATTTTAAACTTTTTATCCACTCATCTTATGTTTAGATTTGTGCCATCAAGAGATGCACAAATCTCAAAAACTCTTCATATCTTTCATGGATCCCAAGGCAACATCAATGGATAAAAAGTTGGTGGATGACTATTTCCTATCCACTTAAGTTTATAGGAGCTTTCCTCTCTCTCTCTCTCTCTCTCTCTCTCTCTCTCTATATATATATATATATATATATATATATATATATATATATATATATATATATATATATATATATATATATATATATATATATATATATAATTTAATGGTTTTAAGATATTTCAAATTTAGTTATCACAGTAGTGAAAAGAAGATAATTTGAAATATGAAAACTTTACTCAAAGAGTAAAATAGAGCAATGACATATTATTTGAAATTTTTATATATAGATAATCATAATATGAAGAAGATAATGTGATCCTCCTGGCTGACTCTAGGAAAGATACCCTATCTCTTGTTTTCCCATGATTTCATGTTGGAATCGAATGATTCATCATTAGTTGTCGCCTTCTAACATGGAAATTTGTGGATTTCATGGAGTATCACAAGAGATATTCTATGTTGAAAGTAAGCAAAGAGGTCTCGGCTTTGAATCATATAGGTTGCAATCTTCAATCAGGATGATACTTGATAAAGTGAGATCATGAGCTTCTGCTTGTTGTCTGTGACTATGAGGTGTCTAGGAATATCCGAGATTTTTAAGTTGGAGAGCTACTAATTGAGGTGTTTGTACCTGGAAAGACTTTGGCATCAATTGTCAGTTCTTCCTGTAGGGGATTAATATAGACATATTTATTTCTTCTATTGTGATTCATTCGCCTTTAGCATTGTTTTTTCTTCCCTTTTAATAATTTAAACCTACTTATCTTGTTAATACAACCGAATGACTCAAACTGCAAATATGAGGTCTCTCTGTGATATGGAGAACATAAGTTTTTAGCATATTAGAGAAGTTGATGTATCTTTTGCCAATTGAATGTCCTATGAGCTGGAGGAGTTTCGTCTTTCTCGATATTTATCCTTGAGAATAGATGATATTAGGAATATGGTAGGAATGAACTACACAAAAAAATTCGTCTTGCTTGATTATTATAAGGAGAATTTTTCAAAACAGTCCCATTCCCTAATTTATTCCCAAAAATCAACCCTATCCCGTTTTATTTACTGAAATAGATGCAGTTTCGACCACGTCAGCATGTTGATTTCATGGAGAAAATAAAATAGGCATGTTGATTTCGTGGAAATCCTCCGTTCTAAAAGGCATGTTGATTTCATTGCACCTGGAGAAAATAAAATAGGCATGTTGATTTCATGGAAATCCTCCGTTCTAAAAGTTTGACCCTAGGAGTTTACTATCAGTAATTTTTCATTTTCAGATGTGTGATGTAATCAGAGTGGATAGTATGGGTTGTGTGTCAAAAGTAAGAAGAACTATCAAGGATCTGAATGCATGTATCATTTTATGGATGTTACATAGGGTAACCTACTGAAAACAAAACAAGCCAAAAGGATTTATATATATTTTTATTTTAAAAAATATTGTCCTGTTAATCCATATATATATTTTTTCTCTTAACATGAAACAAACTTTAGTAATTAAGTCGACTGCTCATGAGCCAACCATAATACTTCAAATTAGCCTCTAAAAACATTAGTTGGAAATTACTTGGGACTCTCGACGTTAAAAAAAATTCTTACGGAGAAGTTTGACAACTCAATTTAGGGATGTTAAAGTGCTCATAAAATAGTTGAATGGTGATAACTGATTAGTGGTATTGAAGGCATAGATGAGGGGATTATAGGCAACGTTTCTTAATATTAATAACAACTTACAACTCTTTTTCCCTAAATAAAAATAAATAAAGCCTATTCAGCATTCCTTATCTACAAAATTCGAAAAATCTCATTGCGGAGCTGGAACTGCAAATATACACTATAACTGGACTTCCTCAAAAAACTCAGAAACGTTACACTATCCAAATTGTCTTATCAGCCTTTTTCAGTTAGCACTGTCAGAACTTTTTAGCTAGAGTACAAACAAAAGGTAATTAGTTTGACTCCCAAACAAAACTGAAGTCCAACTTTATGTACCAGAGCTATATCACCAACTCACAATAACATTGTGAAGCTCACCAACAAATCTCATTACTGGGCTGGAACTGCAAATATACACTACAACTGGACTTCCTCAAAAAACTCAGAAACGTTACACTATCCAAATTGTCTTATCAGCCTTTTTCAGTTAGCACTGTCAGAACTTTTTAGCTAGAGTACAAACAAAAGGTAATTAGTTTGACTCCCAAACAAAACTGAAGTCCAACTTTATGTACCAGAGCTATATCACCAACTCACAATAACATTGTGAAGTTCACCAGCAAAAACTCTAATTATTCTCCCCTAGTTATTCTCTCTTTCACCTCAGTGTTAGCTAGATCTCCGATGGAAGGCCAAGGTTCTGGTTCCAGCATCCAAACAGAGGTGTTGATCACAAAGCTCTAAGTTTTCTTGATTTTTATTGCTATTTTTTGTGGTTTAATTGAGTGTACGATTCTTATGATTAGTTTATCTGATTAGGGGAATTTTACTATCTTTGGTAAGATTGTGGTCTTGGCTATCTTTTTATTTGCATGGCAATACTGTATTTTATTGGGCAAAATGTTTGATTTGTTCCTATTTTTAATGATCTAATTCTGCATGCAAATGGGTATCTGATCAGCTTAATTTTGAGAGCTTTGTCTCCCTAATTCAATATTTCCAAATAATCATGTTAGGGTTTTGTCATCTGCATTTGATTTATTCCTTGGTAATATGCTATAAGGAGTGTACAAAGGCATTGAACCTTTCTCTTAAAGAATCAGCTGCCAATTATAAGGTTCCTCTTAAAAGAAAGGATGAATTTCTTCTAAACTAAAAGGTTGATAAATTTTCAGCTGTTTATGATATAAAATGCAGAGGTATTCTTTCTTAAAATTAGTAAAATTGAGTTAAAACTTCACCTTGATAGTAGGGAAGAAGCTCCTCTCAATCTGTGTTGCTTGGGAGAAAGTATATACTAAACTGGATCCATTGGACACGTGGTTCTAAGGGATGAAAGCTCTTGGATCAATGCAAAACACTAGGGTTTGGAGATAAGTGTACTAATCCAAGGGTTTTTTTTTTCTGCTCACCACATAAGCAATCAAAACCTTGTCCAGCGAAAAGTTTTCCACTGCATGGTCCCAGATATGCTGACATGTCCAATATGTTTAAGGTTATTGTTTGTTCTAGATGTATTCTGATATGAGATTCTTTTTAAGGAGATTGTTGCTCAGATCTAATCACTCTCGTCAATTGCTTATTTCGAGGTGGAATTCACTTCCAACATCTCAACTATATTCTTGTCTCTTTTATCGCGTAAAAAAGAAAGAACATTCTCATTTCATGATTTCCATGCAAAAAGCATTCTTAATGGTTGCTTCGAGATAATCAACAAAGTCCTTGTTAGCCGACTCCATCCAGAAAAGTTCACTTCCTGATTGGCAACATCCAATCGGCTTCCATTAATAATCATTGACTTGTGTTGAAAAAATCATTGCATCCCTCTCAAAATCCAATCAGAACTCTATTCATGAGGGTAGATTTTGAAAATCTGTCTTTGTTGGTCTTTTCTTTTCGAACCCTCAACGTGCGAAGTTTTGATACAAGATGGAGTAAACCATCTTGCACCTCCCCTATCCTTATCAGTATATACCACGAACAACATATATATTGTTAATGAGGTCTTCAACAAGGGGACCAACTCATATCTTTTCATTTTGATGTCTGACCTTCACAACACACTGACAGAAGATTCATAAAAGAAAATAAAAAAAAGGAAAGAAAAATGAAGGATCATATTCAATACTTGGGCGTGCATGAAATGACTAACACACATAACTTTACATTTGAAGCGTTGATCAGTCATGGGAGGCATCAGCCGCTTGTGATTAAGTTGATAAACATCATTCTTTTTGTAAAAGTCTCATATCTCCACCAAGACGGTGGACTCATCCTCGTTAACTCCGTCTTTCCTCAGTAGCAATCTACTTCATGTTTTCTATCATTTTTTCTCAGTGCGTTTATTGCATAGAAGTTGGGAACTTGGGACGCTATAGCTAATCACGACCTAGGTTATTGTCCCAGATTCGCGTGGAGCACGACCTGCTTTAGAATTCATACTAGTTAAAGTTTTGGAAAAAACAAACTCTTTTTTAAAAGAATAAACAACAAAAAACGCGAGAACTTAAGCAAATAAAGTATGCATACCTTATTGCAACATGTTTCTCAAGGTTTTTTCCATTACCATTAGTGATATCAACTAGCATATTTCTTAAAGTTGACTCTTGCATAACCTCTAATTCCTACATTTAAGAACTGAACCTAAAGCGTACCACATACCCTAGCGTATCGTATAAGTCTACCCACCTCATACCCGATTCATAATGAGCGGTGTACCATGCTTCCATACCCGTCCTGTGAACTGGACGAACCGGGTTCCATGCAACTATGGTTTATTGCATTCTATTGTTAAAATCTACAAAACATTATTTCAGAAATAAGTAAATTCATTGTGAACTTTTGTCTTCCAAATTACTATTTAACCTTAGCCATCTCAAGATATCTTTTGTGTCTCAGAAGTACTACAGGAAATCATATATTCATGACCCCACTACAATGTGTTTGGATGTCTCCTCTTTTGGAATGATGTGGCAAAACCACTCTCTTCAAAAGCATTTGGGTCTTGATGAAATTGGTGGGGCTTCGTCTCCTTTTGGCGCGATACGTAGACCAGTGAAACTACTTCATTACATTATTACTTTCGTTGAATGTGCATGCATGGAACCCTTATGTTAATGTGCTCTATCAAATGACAAATAGTGGCACATGGAAACATTGATATTGGTGGTTGTAATTCCTCGAAGTTGAATGATGATGGTGAATTTTCAATTTGTTCACTATGTCAATCTCTCAATTGTCTAAATGTCACTTGAGCTCATATGGACCGTCTGCCCTTGGATGGAGAAGCAAATGAGGGGAAATATAGAAAACATTGGTCCTTAAATTTTTTGAAAAATGAAAACTAAATAAAAATATTCCTGTCCTTTTGAGTTAATTATCTTCTTTATTTTCTACACTTTAAACTTTCAAAAAAGAGAGAAAAATATTAGAAAAGTCGAAGCAAAAAAAGATATCAACAAATCATTTAAAAGATGTACAAACACGTAATTAGTCATTAAAAAGGATAAATGTGACTCTACTTAGTCTTCGTCCTATATGGGAAGGTTTTGAACACGAAGAAATTTATCAAAACACATAAATGATTGAAGGAAGAGGATGCATATTTATGAAAATGAAACAACATCTTTCCCTTATGCATTGATGCAGAGATGGGCAAAAGAGAGGGAGAAGAAAGATTTTTTGAACAAGTTGCAAATTGTATAGAGATAATGGAATTGAGAGAAAAGTAGTGTCTAGGTAGAACCCTAAAATTCTATATGGATAAAAATGATACTTTTCAAATATAGATAACAATGTTTCAAGTGTCAGATATTATATTGGATTTTAGACAAACCAAATGATCCGTTTAAAATTGTGATTCCCCAAAATGGTATGGTTCTACATCAGTTGTCTGTGTGAATATAGTTAGTCAAGGAAGTCAGGTATTAACAATAGGTAGCACTTTTAGCGGTGAATAGAAAAAAAACTTGTTGCACTCAGTGGGTCTCAGGGCTTATATCACGCCAATAGGCGCGCGTGCTTAAAGCCTAACAAATGGTACCACAGCAGTCAGCCAACCGAAGGTGTAAAACTAAGTGTTATGTGAGACTAAGTATTACATTGCGTGAGGGCGGTGGAAATCACCTCTAGAACCTGTTGGAGCTACCTCTAGAATCCACATTGTTAGATGGTGATCATGAATGGATTATTGTCATGGCATGATGAGGATGTCGTCTAATTAAGGTGGGATGATCGTGATACCCCAAAATGGTATAGTCCCACATCAATGTGTGTTCGAATATAGATGGGTTTATATAGTTAGTAAACGGAGTCATGTAGCAAAAGTAGATAGCAGTTCTTGCGCTGGATTGAGCCAAACAACATATTTCACTCAGTTGGTCGTAGGGCTTGAATCGGACCAACGAGCCTGCGCAGGCCCGGGGCGTGAAAGAAACTGATCGATATCATTGATATTGCCTACTACAACTAAAGGCATTGGCCAATAATGTATATTATACAACGTCAATCTAAGGTTCGAAATACAAAGAAGTTGCTTTCTAGTGGTACGTTAGGCAAAAATACAAAATTAGTAAAACCCGATGTTTAGACTCTTCTCTTATTTCTCAAATCAATAACTTGGTTCCAAAACTCTCAACCACCCAAACTCCATACACCAATAAAGATGAGTAAAAGCCATAAATACTACTAAGATTTCAGAGTCTCAGACCTTCTTAGTGTATGATTGGACCTGATATGGATTGAGAATTATTAGGATGTGAAAAAATTAATGTTTAGAGGGTTGTTTGGCAACTTGAAGGTGATGATGAAAATGTGAAATGATACAATTTCAAGACACAAATAAAGGAGATGAAAATGTGAAATGATACAATTTCAAGACAGAAAGGATATCTTCCATATGGATTCCATACATTTATTACTTTCACATTTTCATCTCACACTTTCTCTTTAGTATTGAAAATGGGATTTTCATTGCTTTTTATTTTCATCGTACATGTACCTACTCATTGTTTTAAATATCCCCAATATATTCGATATATCCTTTTATAAGTCTTGCCACAAAATGATATGGTCTCCATATCTTTTACCGCATTTTTGGCAAATTTTGGGCAATAGATATCCCCGACATGGCCGATATATCAGCCGACATGTCCTTTTATATGGGTTGTTGCAAAACAATATAGTTCTGCAAAATTTCTTTGATTTTTTAGGAAACATTCTAACGCTATGAAGTTTTTAGCAACTTCTAGTAGGCGCTTTTCCCTAAGTTACTACAATTGGTTAGTCCAAAACATATATAATTTGCGTATTTGTGTGCTTAGAGTTTATTAAGTTTGTTTAAATTACACTTTTAGGGCATTATATTATATATGCAAATTATCTGATATGACACCACAATATTTACTACATATCCCCGAAATTTTCCCGATTTTCGCTATCCGATAAGGATTTTCACTGACCAGTACTCCCGGATATCCGATATTTAAAACCTTGCACCTACTTGGCATCATTTTCACACTTCACCTTAGAGTTGCCAAATATCTGGTCTCTTTAACGTCTTTCTGATGTCCTTTTAATGTTTGTCAAAAGTGGTTCTGTTCACATATTCACCTTCACTTTCAGATTGCCAAGCACCTCCTATCATTACAACGATATTTCTAAGAGGTGACTTTTTAACTTTAGTTTTAGCGCATGACCGATCATGTTGTACACATTTTGGAATAAATATGTAAAGAAAACACAGCATGATATTTACAACTGATATTTTGGAAGTTTCGGATGGGTTGAACAACTGACCAATAGTTTCAGATTTTTTTGTCACTCATTTTATTTTAATCATTCATCGTTCATTTTGCATGGAGACATTTTGGGATTTTTAGATTTCCTTGAAGTTTTCCAAGTCTAACTCTATGTATCTGCATCCATGCTTAAAGATGTCAGAACAGTAAGGTAAGTTTTTAAATTTCCCTACCCAACATATGGTCTTTTGTAGTTTATGGAAGGTGCTTTCTATTTCATAGTCAATTGGAGAGGAATTTAAAGATTCAATGGTTGGAGCCAAGAAGATAAGTCATCATAAAAGTCATAAATTTGATCCCATCTTATGTTCAGTGCCTTAGTAGATTGAGCACATAGGTACCTGATGCACATGAATAAGGTACTTTCTTCTAATATTGTTTACTTTAGTATGCATGCTCGATATGATCCCATATTTCAACTATAAGTAGCATTTCCTATTATTGCGTCAAAAATGAGAATCTCGTATCTATTAAAAGCTCTTCTTTTTTAGCTATCTAAAAATGAAAATCTCGTATCTATTAAAAGCTCTTCTTTTTTAGCTATCTTAGTGGTCGTCTTATGTACCTTAATTTGTTTTTTCCATTATAATATAACTACACGTACAGTTTTTTCTCGTAGCTCCAAATTGTTCACTTAATATTTTACATCGTTCTTTACTCTCTTTCTTAATACTACAGTTTCAGATCCATTTGCAAATTGAACAAATTGTGTCGATGGAGGTTAAAAGCTCAGACACAATTCGCGATATTAAATCAAAGGTTTTTGCACGGGAGGGACTGGCAGCGAGTGACCAAGAGTTATTTTTTGAAGGCAATCACCTAAGTAACACATCGAAGACACTAGCTGACTACAACATCTCCCAAAATTCCATGATCAACCTTCTGTTTGGAGGCACTATGCAAATATTTGTAAAGATCCTTTCAACTGGGAAAACGTTGAAGCTCGTAGTGAACAACAAAGATACCATCCAAAATGTGAAGGCTAGGATTGAAGCTATGGAGGGAATTTCTCAGAATCGTCAAGGACTCATCTACATGGGAAAATCTCTTGAAGATAATCATTCATTACTTGCTTGGAACATACAAAATGGTTCAACCCTTCAGATGATACTATGTCCAGTGGATAAGTTTGATATCTTGATCTGCACAATGAATGGGAATGTTATAAAACTTGAAGCAAGATCTTGGTATACTATCCGAGATATCAAGCTGATAGTTGAGGGTATGAAGGATATTGATGCAACCAAACAAAGGCTTTTTTGCGATGTCACGGAGCTGGAGGACAACCTCACGCTTTCAGAATGCAGAATATTTGATCGAACAATTCTTCACTTGCAAGTTGACTTGTAGATATTCATCAAGATTTGGAATCGGAGGATTATCACATTAATGATTGATAATTATGATTTCATTGGTTCAGCCATCCGCAAGATTGAAGAAGAAATGCCTGTGAGTTTCTGCATCAATCAACTCTATCCTTTGAAAGTATGAGATCAACTACTTTAAAACTTCTGGTGACGTTTGTTCTGGTCTTTCGTAGGTAATAACGTATTGGGATGTTTTTAAGATGTTAAAACAATAATCTTTTGTCTTTCCTTTTATGTGCTAAAAACTTGAGCATGAGGGAGTTTATGGAAATCTACGCTAATGGTTTTGATTGTTAGAATTTCATTCATATCTTCACTTGTGTTTCAACATATGGGCATTTTATGCGTTTGGGTATCTTCGGATGATTTCATTAGTTTATTTGTTGTGTTTCTCTGCTACGTGAAATACAAATGTTTCTATGATTTTTATCTCAACCTCAATTGTAAGCTTTGCGTATAGCTTCAAAGTTGCGTTCTTTTCATGTTAAGTTTTAAGCACATATGGATAGTTAGTTTTGGTATTTTTGATTGCACATATAGGACTATTCTTAAGAAATGAGCCAGCTGAAATCATTGTCTATTCTTCTATGTTTTTTCTCCTTGTTATTTCCATATAGCACTTTATTCATGCTCATAAACTTACATAGCAAGAATGGAGTCAATCAATGATCATTTCCTGGAAGGATGCTAAAGAAAACTTTTATAAAAAAAACAAAAAACAAAAAAAGAAAGAAAGAAAGTTGGGAATTATATTTATGTTGGATGTCAAATGACAAAGGGAGTTTACTAACTGAGGGGAAGGGAAATAAGGGGAGGGAAAACAATGTAAAGGAAAGGAAAGGAAGCGGAGGGAAAATGTAATAATCATGTTTGGGAGTTTGTCAAAGGGAATGGAGGTGAATCATTTCTTAGCCATTAGATTTGTATCATGATGGTCCACAACAATTCACCTCCTCTACACCCCAATTTGGGGGTTAACCAAATTATATAGAATGGAGGTTAGGGGGTGCAAACTTTGTTACTTCCCTTTCCCTCTATTCCCTTTCAAAAAAAAAAAAAAAAAACTCACGAACAAGGTTAATCCATTTACATTCCTTCCTCTACCCCTCATTCACCCAATCCACACAAAGCATAAAGAAAGAGATATCAAATTCAAGGTAGAGTTGTGAGAGCTTGAGCTTCTCTTTCTCGAGAAACTATCTGGTGAGAACAGCCCGACATTAAGTGTGCACCCAAAGGATGTCAACCGTTGGATCTAGACATGAATGTTGAAATCTAATGATTTGACGATTGATATTATTTGGGTGCACATTTAATGCCATAGGCCCGAGTGCACTTGATTATTTTCCCTCTTTCTCTCTCACATAAAGATTGCAAGTGCACCTAGGTCAATAACATTAAATGTGTTTTAAATGAATGTTAGCCCTTAGATCATTGGATTTTAGAATTTATTCACAAATCCAAGGGTTGACATCCTTTAGATACATATTTATTGCTATGTACCATTCATACCGGATATTCTCTAAGTTAAAATGTTTTGTGAATCATCACTTGCCATCTATGCAAGTATCTGAATCATGCTCATTTTTTTATCTATTTATAACTTGACAAAAATTCACAATCTCAGTCTACTACTTTAATGAGTAACATCATCATAAAGTGTAAGTATTCCATTTGCCTCCAATTTGACTCAATAATTAAGAGTTTATCGGCATGTTGTTTGGTTACATTAGGGCTTTTCTCACTGGAGGACGAGGGCGTCGATGGAAATACAAAGAGATTTATTTGGAGTAAAAGTTTTGCCGTATCTAAACCAGTAATATCTATTTATTTTTTAAAAAAATATTTGTTCACATAAATTATCTTAAATATATATTGATACGGGAAGACTTTGGGAACTATATTGAAACCTCCAACCATCTATGCTTAAATATTTGTTTAAAATTTTTATATATTTGTTTGCATGGACTATATAAAAATATTTAGGATTGTAGAATGTTAAAAAAAAAAACATAATTGGTCCACATAACAAACGATAGGATTTTTGTTTCTAATTAAGCCATCAATGGCCTTTAACTTACATGGAACAACAAATAAACCTTTCTAAAATCTTCTTTCTCCATTCATTTAGTCCAGTGGTTATAATTTTTTCCATTTGCGATTTCCCGTTTCCTCTCCAATTACAAACAAGAGTCTTCGAAAAATTAGAATGCATTCGAGACTCACTACCCAAACCTCATTCGAAACCTGGAGGAACTCATTCAACCAAAATTACTAAAGAAAGAAATATTTAAAAATCCTATTTTGGAGGAATTATGAGTTAGAAGTTATTAGATTTTAGTAGTACAGTAAGGAGATAAAATACGAAAGAAAGGGTTTTCATAGAAACCATTTTAAAATAAAATTATTTTATAGAAATCACTTTTGATTTTTAATTTATATATACACCATCTTTAAATATTTTTTGTTGCAATTAAACATCTAGATCTACTTTTTAGTTATTTTTTAATAATTGATTTCATTAATCTCCATTAGGGATCATCGCTCTAATATACTTGGTATTTGACAAGTAATTATTACAATAAAAGTGAAACGATTTTACTTTTAAGTAAATCTAGGTAGTTGATCGCAACAAAAACCGTTTAAAGATAATTTATATATAAATTGACTATCAAAAGTGACTCATATAAAATAACACTTGGGTTTAAACGTGGTTTCTATGAAAAAATTTATAGCATAGGTTGATCTTCTTATCCTACAAATTAATTAATTAAAGTTAGTAAAAAAAATTTAAAGATGGAAAACTGCTGTCAAGTGTA
The DNA here is from genome assembly GCA_012295165.1 of Asparagus setaceus. Classification (NCBI taxonomy): domain Eukaryota; kingdom Viridiplantae; phylum Streptophyta; class Magnoliopsida; order Asparagales; family Asparagaceae; genus Asparagus; species Asparagus setaceus. The sequence goes on along the minus strand of CM022701.1, from coordinate 99,128 downwards.
TAAGTTACGTGTCAGATCAAGGAGAATTCGAGCTACACTTGTCTATAGATAAGTTATTAATTAGTTTCCAAAAAAATCCTCATAAAACTTGAGAGTCTCATGTTCAGCACTCCAAACCTATACCACCAATATCTAAAGTTCTAAACTTCCATAAATTTCCTGCTTAGAACAAAAAGAGAGAGTCAAAATGAAGACTGCGAGATCGAAGATGCCGAAAAGGAAAAAGAAGAAGAGGAAGAAGAAATAGGGTGGAGAAGCAGGCATCTAATTCCAGTGGATTGAAAATTTATTCGGAAAAAAACCCTATGAATGTTGACTTTTCGGGCATAAGTATCCTGAATCAATTAGGGTTTGGCAAATTTGGATGGTATCAGGGCTAATTGATGACGGCTTGCATGCATCTAACCATTGGTACTACTATTATTTGTTTAATTTTTATGTTAGATTTTTTTCCCGAATATATCTTTATGCTAATATGCATTTGAAATATTGTATACATTTCTCTGCATGTTCATCCAAATTATTAACTGAAACAAAATCTTATAAGAATATAGATTTTTTAAATTTTCTAGTAGCTTTTATTATTTTTCTTGTGGAAATTACTGTTATGCTACCAATTGATAAGCTAAAGTAAACAATTGAATTGACATGAAGAGCTTAAGAAGTAACATGCATGCTGACATCTTAAACAAAATCTTCAATGCAGTGCATAGACTATACAACTTTTATAATGCATAGAGATGATTTAACTGGAACAAATTAACATATCTGTACCATATTATATTTTTTGTGTATTATAACTTGTAAACAGTTCCGTTGAGAATGTTTTTAGCTTTAAAATTTTCTATCAGGTGATAGAAACTTCTCTAGATGGAATGGGTCAGTTCTGGATTCAGGAATTGGTGTGTTCCTAACTCAAAAGAGTAAAGATTCTATCAGAACATCTCATAGAATGGGATTTTCTATACCATTCACGGGTTCACGGGTGGTTAGAAGGTTAGTTTGGGAATTGTGACTATTCTATCAATGGTCATAGGATTCCTACTATACTCAATACTGCTTACCATCTTTCAAGGTAAAATTCGTTTCTTAGATCATTTTAAAATGATTTAAGATATGTAAGAATGCCTGCTAATTTGTTGGTTCTCTCCATCCTGAATGGGAACCATCAATACTATCCATTTTCACTTTTAATCAGCGTATGGTTTCTGGTCTGATCTTGACAGCTCAGCATATATGAGCCATGCTGCAAGATTTCCTCTCAAGTTGAAAAGAGACAATGAGACTACTAATGCGAAAGTGAGAAATAGACTTTTTGAGATCAGTGAAACTGAGCAAATCAATGATAGAGATGAAGCCACCACAGATGAAATCTTGAACGATATATCAAAAAGGAATAAGGCTATGATCGAGAAAAGAACTACGATTGGGATAGCTTGAGGAGAGAGGTACTTCAGAATGGTGTAAGTAACGAGCGGAGCAAGGATACTATGGATTCTCTCGATTATGATGCAGCAGGATGTGCTGAAGCGAACGAAACATCTTTGGCTGCTAAAGAGCGAGCTCAACATGTCAATATGGCATTGCGGATCAAGGTATGCTTAGAAAACCTATTTTCTGAAATCATGTTCCTAAACTGGAGGTTGAATGAATTATTTGTAAGAAGCTATCTCATGCTACATCATAGCATTTGATGCACAATGCCGCAGCTGTTTAGCCACACAAATGAAGTTCTCTTTACAACTGTAGCTAGTAAACAGTGGCTCAATTTACACTAGATAACATAAATCATGGAGTAAATTCGAATTGGAATTTTATTTACTACAAAAGATAACATAGTAAAATGCTGGAGCAACGTATATTTGTAGCTGAAAACCGTTTACCAAAAAGAATCCACCATTGATTGTCCTATTTATTGTCTTTGCAGGAATTTCTTGATCGTATAGATTTTTGCAGATCATTATACTGGGTATAAACCAATTGATATTACTACTCCCTGATATGGAATATATCGAGGCAAACTGTTTATTTTGGTAGCTCTGAACATCAATATGTAGAGGTAATAGGACTATAGCAAGGTCATTTATACATCAAAATAACATTTAAATGTGCAATTTATATAATTTGCTAACTTTTTGAGAATTGTCTGAACCATTAGGTCTTACCACAGAAGAAATACAGTACTGCTTTCAGTAGGTACGAGAGCAAGACTATGATTATCTCAATTTTTTGCACTCTTCTATTGGGACTTTTTCAGTTATGATTTCAACTATATGATATTTATCATCTGTTGGAGATGAAACCATCCTAAGATCCAAACCTCAACCTACAGAATTAGACAGTGATATGATGTTATTTGTGTTTTCAGGTTGTGTTTGGCATCGAGCATTAGAACGTGAGAATGTGAGACGATGAAGTTCGTCGTCGAGCATTAGAACGTGAAACACGATGGCTGAAACCTCTATGTGGAAGGCTGTATGTACTATGTCGGAAGGTTGTATGTGTATAGTTCCCGCCTATGATACATGTAACACTCCGATTGTAAGAGTTTGGTGTACCAAATTTTTGGGAGGAATTTCTTTTATAAAAAGTGTACAGCTAATAAGTATTAATGCCCTAGGTATATCACTCATCGTGGGTGATCCAAATGGTTGGGAAGGTTCTAATATGACTTTCACGGTCTAGGTTCGATTCCGGATTGGCTTATCAAAAAATCCCTAGGTATATCAGCAATTAACACTTGTTAAAATTCTCTTTACCAAATGCATTTTTTTTTTGAGTAACGGAAAAAAAATTACTTTGTGCTTTAATCGCATCGAATTTCAAAGCCAAGCTCCAAATTAAGAACAAACCTACATATCATCAGATATTCTTCATTTCGTACCCCGAAGATATTTTCTTTTAGAATCCTTGAACAAGATGTGGGCTCGGCTTTACGTTTTCAAGACTGAGGGGGTGTTTGTTTGCATGCAAGTGAAAGATGAAAACGAGAAAGTGACTTTCTTTTAACATTTTACGTGTTTGTTTGTATGCAAATGGTTATGAAAGTGAAATGCAAGAAAGTTGACACATATGATTTAATACAATTTTGACTTCCCCTAAAAAAGTGGTGAAGTCACATGAAAGTGAAAAAATAATAACAAATTTTAATTCAATGATTTTAACTACATTTACTAATTAATCTAATTTTGCCACGTCATCTTCACATTGCATTTTCAACAATAAATTTGTATTTCAAACAAATATTATATTCCACTTGTATGCTGACGTGAATATGTAAGTTATTTGCAAAAAGAAGTAACTTACATAATTTCAATTCACTTTCGAACAGTCAAACACCCCCTGATGTGAACTAATTAATGGGGTTAACTTTGTTGAATATGGGCTGTTGTAAATGTTTGGATTCTAAGCACAAAAGGGTGGGCTATATTCAGTGTTGTGAAGTATGGTGTCTTTCGGCTCTGAGTGGGCTGGGCTTATATGTAATTGAACCAATGTTGATATATAAATGTGGTTGGAGTGATGACCCAAATATGTCAAATAAGGAATGCATTCATAGGTGAATGGGGTTGCGGCGCTGCTCAGCTTAATATTAGAACCAAGGTTGATAAATGTAGGCCGGATAGATGATTAAAAAAAAGTGAGATAAAATAAATAAAACAAGGCTATATATGATATTTGAACCAAGGTTGTTGATATATAAATATGGGTGGATTGATGAAAAAGCGAGCTGAAATAAGGCCGACGTTCGTAAGAAATATACGGTTGGGCGCATGAAAATATTTGAACCAAGGTTGATATAAATACGGGGGCTGGATTGATCACCAAAAAAAAACCAATTTCTAACATAAAATAAATGCAATGGAATCTCAGAGGGTTTATTTGTCAAGAAAATATTTTATCTGAGGGTGAAAGAGTTGAAAAAAACTGATTCGGGGAGTCTATCTGCAAAAATAAGATTAGAGGGGTAGTAAGTTCAAAACAAAGATACTAGAGGGGCCTAGCTGCAACTAACCCATTAAAAAAAATACCGGCATAGTAAAGGTTCAAATAGTTTACTTTCCATCATAAGAAAGTGGTTCACATAGATCATGATGACTCAAGTACCATGATGCTCCAAAATTGGGCCCTAAACTACATCAAGATAAACGCCAGATTGCTGCGCCTACGCTATACCAAGTGGTTTGCATGGATCGTGACGCATCACCGTTCATGAAACCTGGGGAATAGCTTGAATATACAACAGGATTGGTGATCAAACTACAGGTCTCTAGAAGATTCGCTTAATTAATCTAGCAACTGGAGACTAGACATAGATAAACTTCGTGCACATTTGACATTCATGTCTATATCCTGGATGCATGCCAATGATAATATTACACTCGGTAACAGAGTAATATGACACAATAAGAGTCGAGCTTGATGTAAAACATAAAGACAATAGATTTGAATTTAAGGGCCTGTTTGGCAACCTCGTAGAAATCAGGCCCGGCCAGTTTTATTTTTTAACTAGAATTGAACTAGGTAGAAGGTGGTTAAATTTTAGCCTGGTTAAGAGGTTGAAAAATAAAATAGAATAAGTTAGGCCAGCTCTGACCCAACTTTTCCCATACACAAAGCCATACTAAAACTGGACCAGGTTTGAACCTGGTCCAGTTTTATGGTTTGACAAACAGGCCCTAAGACAAGCTCATCAATTCATCTGGCAAATTTTAAAGTTCGCTAGATCAAAGAGACTTGATGGATTGTCTTGTAGTCTGTCATCTTTCTTTTCAACTCAGCTGTAAGAAAAGGATCAGCAACAAGGACGCTGACAAAAGTTTATAGTTAATTTGAGCACGAAACCTAGATTTGACTGCAGTATGGAATTAGAAACACAACTCAAAGGAAGGCAGCAAGTAAATATCAACACAACAAAGTGAAGTTCTTGTTGACAGAATATTTACCATCACAGGCACTTCAGGATCATTAACAAGTGATATTTACCATCACAGGCACTTCAGGATCATTAACAATTTTCAAGTTCTTACATGTATAGACCACAAAAATTTGATCCTTTGAGGAGAACATCTGGAGGAGCAAAAGAGAAGACACTTCATTAGGAATTTACCAAGGTAACAGCCAAAAATGTTGGGAAAAGCAATGACGATTAAAAGGCAAATATAGCTTCAAGGGTTTCATAATACCATAATCTCACCTGAACTTTGTTAAAAAGGAAGTAGCACGAGAAACGAAATATCCACGTATTAATCATCACATAGAAATAATATTGGTCGAGAACTTGTTTCTCAGTTTTGCTTCAAAAGACACTGGCCGGTATATCTTAAGACTACATGTATTTGACTAGTTCAAAACAATGTCAATAACTGTTTAGTTAAAAGAATGAAAAACAACAAAGCCTTTATCCCAAACTTTTGAAGTCAGGTACACAAATCCTTACCTTTCATTCAGTTTTGTAAAGGTCCTCGGTTTGTTTTGAGAAATCCAGAAGTTCCTCCACATACCACACCTAACTACTATGTAGAGATCCAGATAATTGTAAAATTATATTCATGATTTGTGCATATGCTTATCTGATTATACTACTTCGTAAGGTAAAATTATATTCATGATTTGTGCATATGCATAGCTGATTATACTACTTCGTAAGGGTTATTGATACATTGATTCTAGTAGAGAAATAGGTAAACATACACTAAAAGGGAAGGTTCTTATGAGCTATTATGATCTAAAGGCGAAGGAAATATAAGATAGTAGATGGTTTTAGGGTTTATTAAGCGGGCTACAACGAGGGAAACCCCAATAAATATGGATTCATAATGAATGGTAAACATGCAGTAAAAACAGATATTACCCCAGTAAAGGAAAGTAGAGATGACAAAGCAATTGATCGTTTGAATCTTTTACACATACAACATATTAGATATATTATCATCACAAAAGAAATTTTGGCCACAACTACCATTTGGGTGATTTAAATCGTTGATCTAGTCGGTTGAGCAGAAGACACAAGTTTAAAACCAAGGGAGCGGATTATCACAAATCCCTAAAGTGGACAATCAATATAAAAATCAGCCAAAACTTAATCACAGTGAATATTTAGTGAACTAAACATTTGCTCGTAATAAACCTGAAAGAGGAACTAAATAGTTGTAGCAAGTCCTGTTAGTTGTGGACTTCTAGGAGTAATCACAAGTTGAAGGCACAATCGTCATATTTCAAAGGAAACTTCCCGCTTAGATGAAAGTTTAATTGAAACAGCACAATTATCACTTAATGATCATGTTAAGCTTCGACTCAAACAATAATTACAGGTAATATAAAAGCAGAATATATCTATTTTTACGCATAAAATGAAAATAGATGAGTAATATTATTCTACAAGTAAGAAGAGAGTAATTGAAAATAAGAGTATTCATCTAAGCAAAAACCGGATGTACCATTTTAAGCACTGCTTTATTCTATGATGGCTACAAACTTATTAGCAAGATGGAGAGATCTATGCAGTGTTCTTGAAGAATGAATGCAACTTGGATGAAAGTACTGCATTCTAACATCTTGTTGAAATGCAGAAAAAAATTATCAGACAGACAAGTAGGTTAGGCTTGCATAGGGGCTACTATCTCTCTCCCCAAGAATCTAAAGTTAATTGGTTTGAAACATGAATAAATATAAAAGAAATAGGAAAAAGTGTAAAGTTATTTCGAGAGCAGGAAGAAGAAATATGCCAAGTTCAATGAAACTCATGTATTACCTTTTCACAAGGACCTGATGTCTACAGAGTTTGAACTGATGGGAAAAAAAACATCATATGATGCATCTACAAGTTTGCCAACCAATGCTCACCAGATTAGATACATGCGTCAACTCAATCAAATTAGAGCTGTGAACCATATATAAATAACTCAACAAGGATACAGCCCAGGGTGCACTTTCATCTTGAAATAGTGAAAAATCTAACTACGCCTAGTTTCCTAGAAAAGCAAGTGCCAACGTAGGACCGGTCGTAAATTCTATTTGCAGTTTGCAGTGTGCAAGCTTATTGGCCTTTCTCAATGGGGTGCGGGTTGGTTGGATGAGTGAATACAAGGCTACTACCTATATTAACCACAAATGGGCGTTAAACATAAGAATTCGACAACACATATCATTGTCAGGACACGATCTGGATGGACTCTATGTGCTAATATATCTTGTCCTTACGGAAAAATGCCACCCAGTATCATATCCAATCATTGTCGTAAGACCGTAAGAGAAATACTAGTTTTTCCTTGCTGAAACATGCATCTGGCGAGTTCTTCCCTAGATTTCCACGTCCCCAACGAAAAAAGATGAAACAGAAAGTTATTCAGTCCATTTGCCATTTTTTTCAGATACTCGATTCAATCTTATATTAAAACATTTGTGCAGTGTCACAGGAAAATCATAGCGTACAAGGTGCAAGACACGAGCATGTCCTGAGATGGCATGGTTGATGGACCGATACTTAGCTATCTGTAAAGAAAGCACCATGACGAAAAGATTCTGAAAGTTGTTGGGAGTTTTCATGTGGCTACAAAGACTAGGTTGCATCTCTGCCAACAAATTTAGCATACCCACCAATTTTTCGTCTGGGCTGGGCCGGCTGGCTAGATGCTATGCAACTAGGCAGACCCAACCTGACCCAATTAAACCCTAACCAGATAATAAATAAATGAAAAATGTATTACATGGAAGTTAAGTACCCAATAGTTACTGGTCTGACTGTTTTGACAATAAAATGTCTGGGTACGATTAAGAGATAATGTCTTTCCATCTTCAGCATCAGATCCTCAGCTAGAAACTCCTCAATATTTAGAGGTTAAAAAACTTTGATGTGAAATGCCTTCGTAAGGTTTAGAGAAGATAATCTCCTCTCAATCTTCCTCAGATTCATACCTATGGTTATATGCTATTTCTCAGCCCAACATCTACTTGTTCCTTCAACTCGTCAAGTATCTCTTGTTGAGTTGAGAGGGATTGGTGGGCACTAAGAAATATTTTGTTATTATTTCTTTAGTGGTATAATACTCAATACTCTCAAATATAAATACTCTCTCTACTACAAACTACTACTAAACTCTTTTACAACACCTCACTATTTATTTTCCTCTCTCTCTCCTTACTCTTTCTTACTACTGAGGATCCACAAGCTCTCCATTCTTTCTTTTATTCTTTCTCAGTGGCTTGGGATGATAGCTTGCCTTCACCTTGATCCCTTTTATAGAGGATTTGACCATTACAGTCAATGGTAAGTGAACACTGTACAAGGTAGGTGGACATTATTACACCAACCATAATCACCTACCAAAGTTGGTGATGATTTCCAATACTCCCCCTCAGCACCAACTTTTATATCCATGAGTCCAATAATTCTAACTTCCTTTTCAATGCTTGAATATCCTCTTTCATTGCTTGTCTCCATTCTTCACTCCCGTATGCTTCTTTAAAGATAGATGGCTCTTTCACGTCTTCTATCACAGCAACATTAGCATACGTGGGATTTGGCTTCCTAGGTCTGGTTGATCTTCGAAGTTGTTCAACTGGTTCTTCTTCAATATCCTCTATCTGGCTCGGGGACACATCTTCTGGTGTTATCTGATGAGCACCAGTATTCCATGAATTCTTCTCCTTCAGAGATGTAGAACTTAGTTCTATCTTCTTTGATTGTTGCAGTTCTTCTTCTTGACTTAGCTTCCCAGCTTCTTCTGTAACTGATCCTCTAGATCATTGGAGTCTGGGAGAACAACTTCTTGTGGAGTCCACCAAGATGAGGCTTCGTCAAACACAATATTCCTTGATGTGCAGCACCGTCCAGTTGTGGGATCACAACATCTCCATCATTTTTTTTATTGTCATATCCCACAAAAATACACCTTACAGCCTTTTTATCGAACTTGCTGCATAAGTGATCAGGCACAAAGACATAATATATACAACCGAAAACTTTGAAATGTCTTACGGTTAGGTTGGTATTCCACAATTTTTTGAAATGGTGACATGAACTCTAATTTTGGTTGTGGTAATCGATTGATCACGTGCGCCGCAGTGTTCATACACTCCATCCAAAAACGTCCTGGCACGTTTTTGGCATGAAGCATACTTCGGCATATCTCTGCAAGATGACGATTCTTTCTTTCAGCTACGCCATTCTGTTGCGGAGTATTTGGGCATGTTAGTTGTCGCTGAATCTTATGTTGCTTCAGGTAGTCATAAAACTCCTTTGATGTGTACTCTCCCCCATTGTCTGCGTAGGCAACAAATCTTCTTGCCGAGTTCTCCTTCGACTTCTTCTTGGAATTGCTTGAATTTGGAGAGTGCTTCAGACTTTTCCTTCATAAAGTAAACTCAGACATATCTCGAGTAATCGTCGATGAAAGTGATCATGTACCGCATCCCACCGATTGATTCTTGTTTTATTCGACCGAATACGTCTGAGTGTACAAGCTCCAAAGATTCTTTGGTTCTAAACTGTGACTCCTGGTACGGTAATTAATGCGCTTTACCGTACTGACAACCTCCACATACGGTTCCTCCTCAAATCTCCAAGTGTGGAAGACCCTTCAACATTGACTTCTCCATCATGATCTTGAGCTTGTGATAGCTCACATGGCCAAGCCGAGCATGCCATAGATCAGGCATCTCATTCTTCTTGGCTTTATCTATATATGTCGATTCCGCCGACATCACATAGACAGATTCTACCTTCCGTCCCTCCATGACGGGTTCTCCTGGTGGCTTCAAATTTTGATAGACTTTTACATCTTGTGGTCCGAATACCACATAATTTCCAGAAGCTGTCAATTGGGAAACAGATAGGAGGTTTTTTTTCATTCCCGGTACATGGTATACATCTTGTAGTTGTATCCGAGTCGGGTTGTAACACGGCGTAAATGCAGTCTTTCCGATGTGTGTGATAGGTAATCTTGAATTATTCGCTATCACAACTTCTCGGCCGCCTCTATACTCCTTCATGTTGACAAGCTTCCCCTTATCTCCGGCCATGTGGTTGGAACAGCCAGAATCGACAATCCAATTTTTATTATAACTAATTTCTTCTCGATCTGAAACCGCTACAAATGCGGACTCAGACTCTTCTTCAATCGAGGTTAGTGTCATACCAACAACCTCGTCTTCGTCGACTGGTACATCTTCAATGATGGTCACAGATGCTTGGGCATCCCATTCTTCTTCATCATCTTGGCATCTGCGTGATGTTGCAGCATTGCCTTCTGCAAGTCTTCTCTTGTAGCGGCAGTCTCTGGCGAAGTGTCCTTTCTTCCCACAGTTGTAGTAGCTACCGTCAGGTCGCCTTACTCGACGATCACCTTGCTCCTCACGCTGTTGTGTTCTGTCTGTGTATGGTCTCTGGCTGCCTCCTTGAGCCAGCCTTTCCATACTCTTTCCTCGGGCCTCTCGGATTGCCTCTCTCCTTGCTACTAAAGAGTGCTTCATCATCGCTTTTTATTGAAACACCGACCATTTGTTTGGCTAGAGTTTCCTGTGTAGCTAGCAAACTCTCCAACTCCAATAGTGTTGGTTGAGTCGGCCAGCCGTGTGTAGCAGCAACGAGCCCGTGGTACTTCGATCTCAAACCATGGATGATTCCATGGATGATTATTCTCCTCATCCTTGCATCGGATACTTTAAAATCTGAATCTAATTGAGCGATATCCGAACAGAGTGATTTTACTTGCTTGAAGAACTGACTGATTGTCAGATCCTTTTGTTGCAAGCTCATCAGTTGATTCTCCAGGAGTTGAAGTCGAGCGTCGTTCTTCTTCGAGAAGAGTGTGGAGAGCGTATCCCATGCCTCCTTCGGAGTTCTGGCATCTCGCATATAGTCTACGAGATCTTCTACCATCGTCTTCAGCACATACATAGCATTGCCAGCTTTGATATTCCACTTTCTTAGTACTTCGCCAGCCTCCCGAGGTGCTATAGTTTTGACACCCCCGATGACCTCCCAGAGGTCTTGTCCTTGCAAATAAGACTTCATACAAGTCTCCCAGTAGCTGTAATTATTGCCATTGAGTTTCTTGAGTGTGGTAGTTGTACTTGCCAGATCCGTCATCATGACGTGGTATTGCTTCAATATCTCCACGCAAGTCTGGTCCCTGACCAACCAACTTCACAGTCCCTGACTGAGTACGAACTTCGGCCTTCAATAATGCCGATAGGTTCACCGTAAGAGAGAGTCGGTCCCTGATCGCCTTACTTCTATCACGAGCTGCAACTTTCACTATCTCACGTCAACAGTAACCGCATTTATGAACAGTATCGTACTCATAAATAGTACCGCACTCGTGAATAGTACCCAGTGCCTTCAAAGGGTAAATAATAATCTAACTTATTTTTGATGTGGATGATCCACCTTTGGTGGCAGCCACAGAGCATACGATAAGCAGATACACTCACCCTAAGTCAGGCTCTGATACCACTTGTTGGGTTGAGAGGGTGTGGTGGACACTAAGAAATATTTTATTATTATTTCTTTAGTGGTATAACACTCAATACTCTTAAATACAAATACTCTCTCTACTACAAATTACAACTAAACTCTTTTACAACACTTCTCTATTTATTTTCCTCTCTCTCTCTCCTTCTCTCTTCTCTTTCTTTGCTGCTGAGCTTGCTTGGGATTGGATGCAATCCATTGAAGGCTTGGAGGGTATTTATAGGGGATGCGAGCTCTTCCTATAGCCAGGCTTTTGTAGCTTACACACAATTTTTTATTTGATCAATATTAGGCAGGTTGGTGAGGTAAGTTGGTGAATGCTATTTCACCTACTCTACACATGGGTCGGTGCTGACCCTTTTAACACTCCCCCTCAGCACCGACTTCTCTATCCACAAGTCCAAGTTGACTTCGAAATTCTGCAAACTTTGAAGTACTCAATGGTTTGGTAAATATGTCAGCTATTTGTTCGTTTGTCCCAATTGGCTTCATTGCAATCTCCTCCTGAAGAACTTTCTCTCGTAGAAAGTGATGATGTACTTCGATATGCTTCGTTCTAGCATGAAAAACCGGATTATCTGCCAATCGTATTGCAGACTGATTATCGCAGTGTAAAGCTACTGAGTAGTCTGTGGATTGATGTAAATCTCTCATTAACTGAAAAAGCCACGTGCTTTCCTGAGCTGCCACTCCATTTTATTGTGGAGTATACGCCGTACTGAATTATTTTTTGATGCCTTCTTGCTTGCAGAATGTCAGAAATTCACTGTCTGTGTATTCTCCTCCATTATCTGACCTCTAACACTTGATCTTCTTTCCAGATTCAAGCTCAATTCGCGCTTTGTAGGCCTTAAAGACTGAGAACACATCCGTCTTCTTCTTGATAGGATACACCCAACATCTCCTGGAGTAACGGAGCGGATGAACAGAACTCTGTTGGAAAGAACCAGAGCAATGTTGACAACTGTAAATCTGGATAAAGTCTTTTGGGCGGAAGCAGTAAAAACCGTCTGTTTTGTGGTGAATCGATCTCCATCAATCGCAATACAATTAAAGACGCCGATGGAGATGCGGACTGGCAAGCCAGCTGATTATTCTAACCTCCATATATTTGAAAGTCCAGTATACGTAATGTACAATGCCCAAGAAATTATAAAGCTGGATTTAAAATCCAGAAAATATATATTCTTAGGGTATGCTGACGGAATAAAGGGGTATCGCTTGTGGGATCCCATTACCCGCAAGATTATCATTAGCAGAGATGTTATCTTTATAGAGAACCAACTACAAAGAGAAGAGAAAAAAAACAGCTCAACGAAGGACTCAGAAACTATAGTTGTTCTGGTAGAAAATGATGCAGATTCCTCTGAAACCGCACCGGAGCATGATGTACAAGAACCAGTCGAGCCCGAGGTCCCAGAAGTTCGAAAGTCAACTCGTGAGAAGACCACCGACTTGGCACTT
>CM022701.1:28175-86088 GCA_012295165.1 Asparagus setaceus | reverse complement strand
ATGTTGAGCAATATTTGGATATTACGTGGTATTGTATCTAATGCCTATTTCCTCATCGGTAAGTTCAACTTATGCTAAGAAGTATGAAGTGGTCATTCTTAACGTTGTACTTTTCATATGAACCTTCATGTTTCGTACATGCTCTGTTGATGCCTAAAGTAATTTAAATTATAGAAAAGTTATGTTAAAGGAGACCTGCGGGATAGTGGTGGAACCCATGAGACTCCTTGAAGAGATATACGAAACACAAATGAACAAGCAAACCATTTGAGACAAAGATTAAAATCAAATCATGATAAACTAAAGTATTAATTATTAAATATATAATTAAATCAAATATTTTAATGGTACTTAGTACTTAACTACACAGTCTACACTAAGTTACATTGTAGCAAACTTAAGTTAGCAGTAGCACTAATTAAGATACTATTAACTTAAGCTTTAGTTAACAATACTTAATTACAGTCTAAACTTAGGCACCTTAAAAGCCGTGAAGTCATACAAACCAAAATATCAAATCAATTTGATTTAATTTAAGCTCTGTTAACTTAAGCTTTAGTTAGCAGTGCCAACTACGATACTTAACTTTGTGCTTCAAACTAAATCCAAACACCAACTCACAAACCAAAATCCTAGCTCCAATCCCAAAACAAAACCCATCAACTACAGCACCTTAAACCTGAGAAGTCCCACCAAGATGAGGATTGACTAGGAGGATCGGACTGCAGTGATGAGGGTCAGCGAACGAGGAAAGATGGCTGTGATGACGAGGAGGAAGCTGGCTATCTGGCCGTGAATCAGCGGTGGCCGATTCGTTCGACTCATGTGCGAGGATCGACGAGGGCTGAAGCAGTGGATCGTCCAGATGGAGAGCTTGCGAGTCCGGTCGTTTGATGGAGAACGATTGCAGTCCATGAGTTGAACAAAACTAGGTTCGTCGAATGAGTTGGGATTCGGTTTGGGTTTTGGTTTTGGATGGGAGTTGGGATTGATTTAGGTATTGGTTTTAACTTTAAGGACAATTGAAGGCCAGTTAGGTTTCGAAAATTTGAGCGGAGAAATGCTGGCTTGCAATGCTGGCGGGCGTTTAAATGGCCCTAATGAGTGGCATGAGGATTTTAGAAACCACAGGCCTAGCCTCGCACAAGCTGGTAGCTAAGCAGCCAGCTATGCAAGCTCTTGCCTTTGCATATTTCAAGAGGTTTGATGAAAATAACTGTTATTTTGTTGTTGTATGTTGACGACATATTGGTTTGCGAGGCCCAACAAAGTTAATATCAAAGAATTGAAGGCTCAATTGGCTAGAAACTTTAAAATGAAGGATTTAGAATCATAAACAAGATTCTAGGGATGCAAATTCTGAGAGATAGAAGTAATAGGAAGATTTAACTTTGGAAGAATTATTTAAAGAAAATCTTGCGGCGTTTCAACATGCAAGATTGTAAGTCAATTTCTACCCCTTCTGTTAATTTCAAGTTATCCTTCGATTATGAGTCCTAGCGATGAAGAAGAGAGGATGAAGATGTCTCAGTCATGTATGCATGTGATGGGAAGTCTAATGTTAGCTATGATTTGTACAAGACCGGACATTACACAAGCGGTGGGAGTGGTTAGTCGATACATGGCGAATCGATAAAGAGCATTGGAATCTTGAAAGTCCTAAGATACATTAAGAGGACCTCGGATGTATTATGTTATGGGATCCGATTTTATTATCGATGGATATTTTGATTCGATTATCACGGTGATCGTGATAATAGCAAATCCACCACGAGCTATGTGTTTGTCTTATTGGCGATTTGTAAATTTGAGTTTCAAAGCTACTTGATCAGTTGTGCTACTTCAACAATAGAAGCGAGAATATGTAGCGGCTACACAAGAGTAAAGAAGCGATATGGTTGAAAATGGTCTTTGGAAGAACGGTCATGAACAAAAAGATTTCTCTTTTGTGACAATCGAGAGTCTTTGCATTTGGCAAGAAATCGTTTTCATTCAAAGACCAAACATTCTAATTGATTACTACTTAGCTCGTGAGAAAATGGAAGAGCGATGGATGAGAAAATTCACACTAAAGACAACGGATTTTTTACAAAGATAGTTAATCTTGATAAATTTATTTAGTGCGAGATCCTTTGGCACGATGGAGCGTAAGCAATATGAAGATGGCAAGATAGAAAGAATGGTGTGAAGATATGATTGATATTCATTAAATCTTCAAGTGGGAGATTAAATCATCCCAACTTTGGTAGGTGATTATGGTTGGTGTAATAGTGTCAACCTACCTTGTCAGATGTTCACTTACCATTGAGTAGAGTGGCCAAATCCTCTATAAAGGGATCAAGATGAAGGCAAGCTATCATCGAGCCGAGAAAGAATAAAAGAAAGAGTGGAAACTTGTGGATCCTGGTATAAAGGCGAGTAAGAGAGAGAGAGAGAAATAAATAGTGAGGTGTTGTAAAAGAGTTTAGTAGTAGTTTATAGTAGAGAGTATTTGTATTTGAGAGTATTGAGTGTTTGTACCACTAAAATAACAAAATATTTTGGTGTCCAACACCCTTCTCAACTCAACAAGCGATATCGAGCGACAGGATGCGTGTATCTACTATCATTATCTTCGTAGGCGCCAGCGAAGGTGGATCCTAATCGAGAAAATAAGCTAGATTATCATTTATCCTTTGAAGCGCGGGTACTATTCACGAGTAAGGTACTATTCATAGTCACGGTCACTATTCACGAATGCAGTCTTGTTCATAAATCACGATTCTTGTTTACATGAAATAGTGAAAGTTGCGGCTTGTGATAGAAGGCGTGAAAGAGCCATCTATCTTTAAAGAAGCTACGGAGTGAAGAATGGAGACAAGTGAAGAGGATATTCAAGCATTGAAAAGAAGTTATTATGGACTCATGGATATAAAGGCGATGCAGTGTGTTTTCAATGCTTGGCATGTCGACGCAAAGTCGGTTCTGTTGAATCACATGGCCTTGCGTCTGTAGCGCCCGGCGGCGGCGCACTCGGACATGAAACAAATTATTCAAACTTTCATACTAGTGTATTGATAAGTTTTAATTTTCTCCTCGCAGTTACAAATGGAGAATGAGAATCAAGTCAACTAGCATCAAATAGCAAGAAAGAATTAATACTAGCACAAGAGCAACAAGCTTGAAGCCTTGAACAAAACAAGAAAATTTCAATTTTCAACAGTCATATGTAATTATGTATTATGTACTAAACATTAATTTAAATTAAATTAAAAAAGCAATTAGATCATAGCCTCATTAATTTAAGAAATTTTCAAATTTCAACAGTCAAATGTAATTATGTATTATGTACTAGTACTACTAAACATTAATTTAAGTATTAATTAAAAAGCAATTAGATCATCATAGCCTCATTACCATAACATCATATACAATGATGAGTGGCATTTACTAATATGTAAATATTTACTAAAACAAAGTTAATAAACATAAAATTAAACAATGATGAGTGTCAATGATCTCAAAGTTAATAAACAAATTTGGGAGATGCATTCAAAGTGGTGGAGTGAATCTTGTATGAGATAAACACAAGAGCAACTTGCACGTTTCAACCAAAATTACATGCTTGACGGCGAGTAAAACCTAGGCTAGACGCTTCAACAAAAAAAGCAAAGAAGAAACAAGAGAAGCTGACCGGACACGAAAAAAAGCAAAGAAAGGAATCGACCAGAAAGAAGAGAAAAAAGAGAAAGAAAACTTAAAGAAATCACGGGGACTTACCTAGCTATGAGAGGAAAGGAGAAGAAGCACTGCACATGAGAGAAAAAGACTTGAAAGGGCGACCACAAACCTAAACTGAGATCTAATCTCTTGGGTAAGTAGTACACTTGAATCGGGTTTAAGATAACATTGGGTCCATACCCAATACTTAACTATGTTGAAAACTCTGTTAAACGCAGAAATCGGGCGATCGCTGATCACAAGCGCATAAAGAAGCGGTGTGGTGGCGCCTAGCATGTGGCCAGCAAGATCGCGGTAATTCCTCTATATGCGCCTATGGTATACTCTGGCCTTCAAAAGCTCGGCGATCTTTGAGGGAGTATTGGAAATCATCACCACTTTGGTAGGTGATTATGGTTGGTGTAATAGTGTCCACCTACCTTATACAATGTTCACTTACCATTGTTTGGTAGTGGCCAAATCCTCTAAAAGGGATCAAAATGAAAGCAAGCTATCATCCCAGTAGCGAGAAAGAATAAAAGAAAGAGTGAAAAGTTTGTGGATCCTCAAGCAAGAAGAGTAAGGAGAGAGAGAGAAAATAAATAATGAGGTGTTGTAAAGAGTTTAGTAGTAGTTTGTAGTAGAGAGTATTTGTATTTGGTATTGAGTGTTTGTACCCTAAAGAAATAATAAGAAAATATTTTTGGTGTTCACCTTCTCAACTCAACAAGTTATGAGCGATGCAGTACTCGTGAATAGCCATACTTATGAATAGTACCATACTCGTGAATAGTACTCAGTACCTTCAAAGGGTAAATGATAATCTAATTTATTTTCTGATGTGGAGGATCCACCTTTGGTGTACCACAAAACATCGATAGCAGATACACTCACCTAAGTCGGTCGATCACACTTGTTAGGTTGAGGGGTGGTGGGCACTAAGAAATATTTTGTTATTATTTCTTTAGTGGTATAATACTCATTACTCTCAAATATAAATACTCTCTCTACTACAAACTACTAAACTCTTTACAACACCTCACTATTTATTTTCCCCCTCTCTCTCCTTACTCTTTCTTACTACTGAGGATCCACAAGCTCTCCACTCTTTCTTTTATTCTTTCTCAGTGGCTTGGGATGATAGCTTGCCTTCACCTTGATCCCTTTTATAGAGGATTTGGCCGCTACAGTCAAGGTAAGTGAACACTGTACAAGGTAGGTGGATACTATTACACCAACCATAATCACCTACCAAAGTTGGTGATGATTTCCAATATCTCTGACTCCCATCCTCACCCCTAAAAAGATGATTTATGTTAGATTTGTTTATATTTTAAAATTTTGAACTACAGTAGAAAGTTACATTATTATAAAGTCTAAAAGGTTCAACATATGCCTGGTAAAATTAGGTGAAGACAACCCCATCTTCCTCATCTCAGTCCTCTTTCATTTTCTCTTATGTCTACCCAAAATATCCTCGTGTGCTCATTATTTCCCTCGAGGTATATCTGTCTGTGTATTTATTAGAGTAAGCATAAAAGAACAATAATAATCTTTCAAGGAGATCTGCATGAATTGCAAACCCTTACATCTTCAATCTCATGTCACCTTCTTCCATTATCTACCTCTATGATACTTTCCGCCAGCATAAAGCCCCATCTTCCTAAGTGAGGTTGAAAAGAATAAAAATAGGTAGGGATGATGTCATCAAAGAAAAGATGATAATGATATGCAGTCAATGATAAATTATTTGACCAGAACACCAATTGTCATGAGGTTGTAGATTGAGGAACATGCAAGAACCTCTTCATGTAGCTGCATGATTTTACCTAGAGGTACAGTTGCATTTTATGCTCTGTTATGCTTATATTATTTGAAGTACCACAGGAAGCTAGATTGTTACCTCTATAATTTGAAGCAAATATTTATAAACCACTAAGCCCATAAAATGAACATGACTAGATTTATTGTGATGTAGTAAAATGTGCTCCGTACATCTCTTATACCTTTAGTTTACTCAACTAACTACTAATTGTAATCTCTTCCAGCAGTTTTATTACTACTTTCAATGACCTTTTACAGGGTTGTTAGTTGAGATAACTTCAATCTAAATAATTATATCTAAAGCTGGTCGAAGGATGTCAGAAAGTTCAGTGTAAATTGTCAAGTGGGCACGCAATCTACTACAATCTTGTAAAGGTAACTTAAATTACTGTATCATGAACAAAGTGCATGAAAAGAGAAAAAACTTCAAATTAAGTTGGAAAGTGAGTATTGGGAATATAATTTATTTGATAGGTATAGTTTACTTATAGCTAAATAAAAGATCAATATTCGTCAACTATGGTTCACAATTACTTTCCTATATATTGCTAATGGTTCATCGGATAAAATGGAGGATAACCCACAAAATTCACACTAAAGACAACCTAGCAGATTTTTTGACAAAGACAGTTAATACTGATAAATTTATTTGGTGCAGATCCTCCTGTGACTGATGGAGACGTAAGCAATATGAAGATGGCAAGATAGAAAGAATGGTGTGAAGATATGATTGATATTCAATTAAATCTTCAAGTGGGAGATTGGAAATCATCACCAACTTTGGTAGGTGATTATGGTTGGTGTAATAGTGTCAACCTACTGATGTGGACATCTCAGCACGTGCACGGGATTTTCGCCGTGTTTATCGTGGGAAGCGAGTATTCGCGACCGCCCTTAGGATCCCGTTATCCGGTTTTGTGATCGGCTGATTTGGAGTTGATTAAGCAAGCTTTCCATTTTAGTTTAATTTTGAATTTTTGAATTTCAAATTAGGATTTATATTTAGTAGCTAATCGATGGATTGTAATTGATTGAGAGAGATTTGAGAGATCTTGTATTTTCAAAGTCTATTTAAACAGCTTGTAATCGGATGGGAGAGATTATTATTGAATGAATAAAATTTTGAGTGATTAATTGCTTTTGGTGAATTCCTTGTCCATTCCATCCTCCCCTTCCTTCCATTCCTCCTGTCCTCCCTTCCTTCCTTCCACCCCCCCTTCCACTGTCCACCCTCCCCTTCCTCCAGACGGCCGGCCTTCCCCGCCATGGGGTTTCCATTTCCACACTCGTCCACCTCCTTCCCGATCTTGAGACCCGCCTCCATTCCGCTTTAGTCCTCCCTCCCTCAGAACCCACCGCCCAGACCCGACCAGCGGCCCCACCTTGCGGCCGTCAACCGCTGCTGCGCCCTCCCTTCTCTCAATCCGCAACCTCCTCCGCGCCTTGCCGGCCGCCCACTATCCCTATCTGTCCACTCTTCCTCCCTCCCACGGGGCAAACCCCTCCTGACCCACCCATGTATGGCCGCCCCGAAGCCGGCGCCCGGTTAGGTATGCGATGGGAAGCGGTGGTTGACTTATAGCTCTCTCGGTGGTTCGACTACCGGTCTTCGACACTCAGGGCGGGTATATCGAGCAGCGTGGCTCCTCGATTGTCGATAGCGTGGAGAGCCGTTTGGGAATCGGTTAATTGTGCCGGCGTTTCCACCGGCGCCCCTCTTCATCCACATTCACGTATTCGGTGAATTGCCTCCCCTCACATTCGGTGTCGCCGCACCACCTCCGGAGGATCCGCACGTCGAGCCTATTCAGGACGACAAAGGTTTCGTTTTCTTTCGACCCAGTGTCGTAGGAGCTGCTATCGTATTTATGTTATTGTCAATTTTAGTATCGATGGCGATTGTGTATTACGTTTGATTAGTGGCGAGTGATTACGTTTATTTAGTACAACTGCTAATCTAAATATTACAAGTCGAACTTTATTACAAGAATAAATCATTACAATTATTTTCCAAATAATTTACAAGGTCATAAACTGAATACATTGCAATTTTTTGTTAAAAAACCATCGTCAGTGTCACTTTATTCTTGAGCTTCCTGCCTAGATCGATCGCTGATTTGGTGAAGCATTGTTGTTGCCGATCTTCACACCTGCACACACAGTGTTTCACATCACCTACCTTGTACAGTGTTCACTTACCATTGACTGTAGCGGCCAAATCCTCTATAAAAGGGATAAAGATGAAGGCAAGCTATCATCCCAAGCCACTGAGAAAGAATAAAAAAAAGAGTGGAAAGCTTGTGAATCCTCAGTAGCAAGACAGAATAAAGAGAGAGAGAGGAAAATAAATAGTGAGGTGTTGTAAAAGAGTTTAGTAGTAGTTTATAGTAGAGAGAGTATTTGTATTTGAGAGTATTGAGTGTTTGTACCACTAAAAAAATAATAACAAAATATTTTTTGGTGTCCACCACCCTTCTCAGCTCAACAAGCGATATCGAGCGACTTAGAAGTGCGTGTATCTGCTATCGTATGCTTTCTGTGTTGCTTAGCGAAGATCCTTCACTATGTCAGTAAAACTAGATTATCATTTATCCTTTGAAGGCACCGGATACTATTCACGAGTAAGGTACTATTCATAAGTACGGTCACTATTCACGAAACGTCTTGTTCATAAATCTGATTCTTGTTTACATGAGATAGTGAAAGTTGCGGCTGTGATAGAAAGGCGTGAAAGAGCCATCTATCTTTAAAGAAGCATACGGAGTGAAGAATGGAGACAAGCGATGAAAGAGGATATTCAAGCATTGAAAAGAAGTTAAATTATTAGACTCATGGATATAAAAGCTGATGCTGAGGGGGAGTATTGGAAATCATCACCAACTTTGGTAGGTGATTATGGTTGGTGTAATAGTGTCCACCTACCTTATACAATGTTCACTTACCATTGACTGTAGTGGCCAAATCCTCTATAAAAGGGATCAAGATGAAAGCAAGCTATCATCCCAAGCCACTGAGAAAGAATAAAAGAAAGAGTGAAAAGTTTGTGGATCCTCAATAGCAAGAAAGAGTAAGGAGAGAGAGGAAAATAAATAATGAGGTGTTGTAAAAGAGTTTAGTAGTAGTTTGTAGTAGAGAGAGTATTTGTATTTGAGCGTATTGAGTGTTTGTACCCCTAAAGAAATAATAAGAAAATATTTTTTGGTGTCCACCACCCTTCTCAACTCAACAAGTTATGAACAGTACCGTACTCATGAATAGTAACCATACTTATGAATAGTATCATACTCGTGAATAGTACTCAATATCTTCAAAGGGTAAATGATAATCTAACTTATTTTCTGATGTGGAGGATCCACCTTTGGTGGCAGCCACAGAACATACGATAAGCAGATACACTCACCCTAAGTCAGGCTCTGATACCACTTGTTAGGTTGAGGGGGGTGGTGGGCACTAAGAAATATTTTGTTATTATTTCTTTAGTGGTATAATACTCATTACTCTCAAATATAAATACTCTCTCTACTACAAACTACTACTAAACTCTTTTACAACACCTCACTATTTATTTTCCCCCCTCTCTCTCCTTACTCTTTCTTACTACTGAGGATCCACAAGCTCTCCACTCTTTCTTTTATTCTTTCTCAGTGGCTTGGGATGATAGCTTGCCTTCACCTTGATCCCTTTATAGAGGATTTGGCCGCTTCTGATCAAGGTAAGTGAACACTGTACAAGGTAGGTGGATACTATTACACCAACCATAATCACCTACCAAAGTTGGTGATGATTTCCAATATCTCTGACTCCCATCCTCACCCCTAAAAAGATGATTTATGTTAGATTTGTTTATATTTTAAAATTTTGAACTACAGTAGAAAGTTACATTATTATAAAGTCTAAAAGGTTCAACATATGCTGCACTGGTAAAATTAGGTGAAGACAACCCCATCTTCCTCAATCTCAGTCCTCTTTCATTTTCTCTTATGTCTACCCAAAATATCCTCGGTGTGCTCCGTATTTCCCTGCGAGGTATATCTGTCTGTGTATTTATTAGAGTAAGCATAAAAGAACAATAATAATCTTTCAAGGAGATCTGCATGAATTGCAAACCCTTACATCTTCAATCTCATGTCACCTTCTTCCATTATCTACCTCTATGATACTTTCCGCCAGCATAAAGCCCCTATCTTCCTAAGTGAGGTTGAAAAGAATAAAAAATAGGTAGGGATGATGTCATCAAAGAAAAAGATGATAATGATATGCAGTCAATGATAAATTATTTGACCAGAACACCAATTGTCATGAGGTTGTAGATTGAGGAACATGCAAGAACCTCTTCATGTAGCTGCATGATTTTACCTAGAGGTACAGTTGCATTTTATGCTCTGTTATGCTTATATTATTTGAAGTACCACAGGAAGCTAGATTGTTACCTCTATAATTTGAAGCAAATATTTATAAACCACTAAGCCCATAAAACAAACATGACTAGATTTATTGTGATGCTAGTAAAATGTGCTCCGTACATATCTTACCCCTTTAGTTTATTCAACTAACTACTAATGGTAATCTCTTCCAGCAGTTTTATTACTACTTTCAATGAGCTTTTACAGGGTTGTTAGTTGAGATAACTACAATCTAAATAATTTAATCTAAAGCTGGTCGAAGGATGTCATAAAGTTCAGTGTAAATTGTCAAGTGGACATGCAATCTGCTACAATCTTGTAAAGGTAACTTAAATTACTCTATCATGAACAAAGTGCATGAAAAGAGAAAAACCTTCAAATTATGTACGAAAGTGAGTATTGGGAATATAATTTTGATAGGTACAGTTTACTTTAATAGCTAAATAAAAGATCAATATTCGACAACTATGTTTCACAATTACTTTCCTATATATTGCTAATGGTTCATCGGATAAAATGGAGGATAACCCACAAACATTTCATACATAATAGCGTCAAATTACTGCCTAATCCAGAAACAATTTAAATATATAAATATGCACTAACCGGTACTGAATAGGAATCCCCACGGATAATATTTACCTATCACATTCCATCCCATAACCCTTCTTCAATAGAACCTCAGGAGCAATATTCTCAGGTGTGTCAATAGTGGAGTGGACCTGTAATGATTGGAAACAAGACAACTATACTCAACCTGATAACATCTCTGAATCACACACCACACGCGCACACGTGCACGCTCGCGCACACAGATACACACACACACACACACATGCACTAAAAGTTTTTAGAAGTGTATCCATTAATATAGCATTACTGATAAGCTCAATCAGCAAAAGCTATTAAACAATCATGCCCAAGTATTATCAAAAAAATCATAACCAGTATCATTAAGAAGATGGTGTAAAATGGAGTAGATGGCAGTTACCAGTGTTCTTCTGTTCTTTTGCAAGTGTTGCCAGCCGTACTGTTGTGAGCGCACTTGTCCGTCAGTTTGTAGGGCCTGCCACTGTCATTATACCCTTGGGCTTCATTCAGATTTGAAAAGTTTCTGCAGTTAGTAATATAAGTAAAAAAGATAATCAGATCATCCAGTTTACTTAATTAGCTTTTGATTCTAGTAACCATTGAAAAGGTACTAAAGAGATGGTAAATAACCTTGTTCAAGATGTATAACGGTTGGATTCACAAAACCCTCAAATTTTAGAGGAACTGTTCCCTACTTGGGGAAGTGGATGAAAGAAAAAACAAAACAATACTTCATCATTTAAATAGTCATGTTAAGAACATCAAACAAATAAACAATCAGATGCAATATAAGAGCAGAAGAAATATAATCAACATTAGGAGTATTCACCAAAAACAATATTTAAGGTAAAAAGTTAACCATTTCTTTATTGTATGATGGTCACAAGGCACAAACTTACTAGTAATGTAGATAGACCTACGCAATATATGCATAACTTATACTGTAACATGTAAGGGTACACAAACCAATTAAGCATGCATTAGTGGCTACTACATCTACCCTCAAGAAGCAAATGAAATTCAAAAATAGATCAGTATGTTATATGATAGAGTAAACGAAGCAAATGAAATTCAAAAATAGATCAGCATGTTATATGATAGAGTAAACAAGAACCTGAAAAATTGAAACTTATTTTCAGGACAGGAAGAGCAAACAATGACTCTTCTATGCAAACAAAAGATTCAGTCACTGAAAGTTATCTATTTTACCTTTCTTCAAGGGTTTTGTATTGATGAAGTTTAAGCACGATTGTCAGACTGCAAGATACACATATATAAAGTTATATATAACGAATCCTTTATTCTGGTAGAAAGTAAACTAATTTATTGGTATTTTTACCTCCCCAAACTTCTCGAAATTTTGAGAATCCAGTTCATCCTTCACTTCAAGGATAATGCAGCCTCGTGACAGAGCTTGTTCAATTGGACACCTTGAAACCCAGGATGATCCTAAAATTGATGAACTACAGTTAATTAACAGATTATAACAGGTAAAGAAATTTAACTCCAAAAGTTAGCGTGAGGGACAAAAACCTTTATTTTTCATCAGCACCATTTCTCCCAAGCCTCTGGTGGCAAGGTCTTTAGCTTCTTCCTTCGGCTAAAGTGCAGGACTGCATGAAGGAGCATATTTAGCTTCCTCCTAAATCCAAGATTGTTCCTTTATGCAACAACCACATGCTGATCAATCAGCTAGAACAAAATCCTCAACAGAAAAAGAAGAAGACAAGAAGGAAAATAATATATCAGCATAACTTCAGTGTTGACTGAAAATTTCAGGT
The DNA here is from genome assembly GCA_012295165.1 of Asparagus setaceus. Classification (NCBI taxonomy): domain Eukaryota; kingdom Viridiplantae; phylum Streptophyta; class Magnoliopsida; order Asparagales; family Asparagaceae; genus Asparagus; species Asparagus setaceus. The sequence goes on along the minus strand of CM022701.1, from coordinate 73,790 downwards.
AAATTGTTCAACACTTTACCAAAAATCACCCAATTGTAATACACTTTTAGCCATTACTCTCTCTCAACCCAATTTTCCTTCAAAGTCCTAAAAAAAACCCTAATCCATCGTCCACCGATGATCCAGACATTCAGCGGTACTGCAATTAGTGATTCGAAACCCTAATTTAAACAAGAGAAGAGAGTTAAGAAGAGGGAGAAAGAAATACCTCTTTTCTTTCAAAATTCCTCAAAAAACCCTAGACCATTCATTGTCCTTCAATGAACTTTGATCTTCGCTTGGACTGCAATTCACTGATCCGAAACCCTAAATTAACCCTAGATTGAGCTTCATCGATCTGTTGAGTTTTTGAAAGGAGATGGAGAGGGAAGAAAGAGGATGAGAGCTGTATTTATAGACGAAGCCGAGCCTAATTTTAATTTTTTTGGTTTTTAAATTTTTTATGATTGCGTTCATCCTCCGCTACTTTGTAAGGTCGCGTTCATCTTCAGCAACGCGTAAAAACAGGAAAGGGGTAAAATGGTAAAAACAATTAAAGAAGGTGAAATACGCGTAAACTTTCGTGTATTTCCCTGCGTACAGTCAACGCAGAGTCTCTCAGGCACACGTGCTACTGTACACGTACGCGGTTTGAAATCGGCACGGTGCCAAACCCCGTTATGTGGGCCCCACGAAGACTGGGCCCTTGCAAGTAAAGCTTTGTTGTCGAACGATCTTTACGCAATCTTTTCCCATTTTATGGATCCAACGGCCTAAACTTGTAAAATCCACAACAAGGGAAATAAAATACTCTCCCTTGCTCTCTGAGCCCACGTTCTCCCGACACCTGCTCGGTACCGGTTCACTCAATTAATCATATTTGCAAATTTATCCTCAAAACCTACATATTTACTAATTTACTCTCAAATTTTACAACATTAAATTAAAATACCCAAACTTAATGTTAAGAAATATTTTTCATTTTCTTTTAAAGAAAATACATCTTTGATGCACATAACAATAACACCCACAATCACAACTACTGCACCTTTGGCACAAATGAGAATCAAATCACGCCCCCCCCCTACGGGGAGCGACGCGGCTTTGTCGTGACCTACTGGGCTGCCAAAGAAATGTTTTTTTTACCAACTCCAAAAATACCAAATTGGCATTAGTAGAACCTTGTTTACAATATGGTTTTTTCCTTTCACTAGCTATATTATAGTATTAATATCGAAATTAATACTAATTTGATTTTTTTGTCAATAAAAATTACCAATCTTGTTATTTTCCTAGTGTAAAATACTGCTAAATTGGTGTCAAAAGTCAACATTAATATCATAATGTTGCTAGTGAAAAAATACCACATTGTAAATATGGGCCTACTAAAAGTACCAATATGGTGATTTAAGATTTTTCATTTTGTTCATTAGCTGAAAATTTCCCCGTCCGCTGTGAGAAAGCAAGCCGGTTTGGATATTTTAATTCAAACTCATAGAAAATTTCCAACTAATTAAGACTAAAATGTAACTGATTACATGTCATCTACTACTTCTAACTTAAAAACAAAATCTTAAATTTACTATTTACTCTACAGAAAATACTGTTCTTGCTAAAGTATAATTCATAATATTAAAATTATTGTTCATCCTGCAGTAAAACTGTCAGCCTTAGTCATAATGTTGCCATTGTAATGATTTTTTCCTCCTAAACACTGTTCATGTATAGTATAAAATTTGGAACTTGAACATGTCTTAAATGCTACAGTGGATTTTTTGTCCATTTATTTACTGTTCAACTTGAAGTAACATTTTTAAACTTTGAAAACAATGTTCATACATTTTTTATTCCAGCAAATGATAAAACTTGTTAATTAGTGTATTATTTCATAGTAACATTTTTAAACTTTGAAAACAATGTTCATACATTTTTTTTATTCCAGCAAATGATAAAACTTGTTAATTAGTGTATTATTTCATAGTAAATAACACCCGCAGCAACGTGCCGTCTTAATACTATTCATGATAGATGTTTTAACCAAAATTGATTTGTCAATTTAAAGGGAATAAATGACAGAGGGAATAGTTAATAGGACTCGAGGGATTAAATAACAATTTTAATAATGTTGGTGACCGATATCTATCTCTAAACCTTTCCTCAACAACAAAAAGAATCAAATCTCTTCCAAATTTCTCTCAGTCCAAATCTCGAACACCATGTCGTCGTCGTCTTCATTCGACCAAGACGAGGAATCCTTCGAGCACACTCTGCTGGTGGTCCGCGAGGTCTCAGTCTTCAAGATCCCGCCTCGATCGAGCAGCGGCGGTTACAAGTGCGGCGAGTGGCTCCAATCCGACAAGATCTGGACCGGCCGCCTCCGCGTCGTCTCCTGCCACCACCGCTGCGAGATCAGGCTCGAGGATCCCAACTCCGGCGATCTCTTCGCCGCCTGCTTCGTGCTCCCCGGACAAAGGGAGAGCTCGGTGGAGACTGTGCTCGATTCGTCGAGGTATTTCGTGCTCAAGATCGAGGATGGGACGGGGAAGCACGCGTTCGTAGGGCTAGGGTTTGGGGAGAGGAACGAGGCGTTTGATTTCAATGTGGCGTTGTCGGATCATGAGAAGCATGTGAGGAGGGAGGGCGAGGGGGAGGGAGGGGAGGAGAGGGAGGACGGTGGGAAGATTGATATTCATCCCGCCGTCAATCACCGCCTCAAGGTATTTGGATTTTGGTTCTTGATTTGAGTTTCGCATTCGATCTTGCAGCTAAACACTAGTATGACAGTCCAAAGTTGTACTGTGGAATTTGATGCTGATTTGTGTAGAAGTTGCTGCCCAATGTGCGCGTTAGGATTTACGATGACCGATCATATTACTATTCTAGTATGCTTGGTTCGAAGTCTTAAAGATCTGATCTTGTGATGGAACTGTTAGGTTAGATGTAATGGGATTTGGAATTAAGTAGTGGTTAGCATGATTCATTACTATAGTGGTTATATCACTTGAATTTCACACTAGGGCAATTGAATTTTTATTGTTATTCAAGTTTCAAGAACTTTTGGTACTTGACCTCATATTAGTGTTCTATTATATGCTGACTGATAGAAACATCAAGGAAGAGAATAGAATAGGTGTATATGTCTAGAGATTTTCTAAGTGGATGTAGACTTGTGTAGCTTCTAGACAGTCTTTATAAGGGTTAAATGTAGATAGGCTCCCCATACTATAGTTAGATTGCAATTTAATTATCTTTCATCTTGGATATAACAGTAGAGTGGAGAGGGAGAAGGAAGTTTTAACAGTGTTAATCAGACATTTACTTGTTAATGCTAAAATGAAGTGTAATAAGTTGCAAGGGAAGTATAAGTCTGAGGTATATATGCAGTTAACCATTTTTAATAGTGCTGGCAATTAGAGAGCAGCATAGCTGCATGTGTAACCAACCACTCTTCAAACAGTCCAAAATCTGCCCTATGAAGCATCTCTCTAGATGAGTATTGAGCTGATCGGTTCTATCTACATTACAATCTACAATAACGAACCATTAAACCGAGAAAATATAATCGTGTTCTACTGATCGAGCAACAACACACTTGACATATTTGCATCAGGGCTCATGTTGATTACATTCTAGTTTGTGTGATTTTTAAGTTTTAAAGCTTTGGTATTTAGCTTCAGAGTAGTATTCAGGTGTTGACTGAGAGAAAGGAGAGGGTGAGGATAAGTTTCTTTGTGTAGGGCTTGTATTTAAGTCTCCAAAGATCAGCTTCTATGGCTAATCTGTTTCAGTAAACTTCAGTAGTCTTGATGTGATGCATGTGGACTCAGTTTCCTGATATAGAGCAATGCTTGTATAGAAGTTGAGTAGAATTTTATTTTTTTTATAATTTGAAAGGAAGAACTTTCAAAATGTTGAATATCCAAGATTTAGAGTTCGCCGAAAATATATTGATCATTCCTTCTATGTATGGGCTAGTTGGAGGTACACGATTTAACTAATTGGTGAGATTACTAGCGCAAAGAGCGAGTGGTTGTGTTTAAGGTTGTCAGCTGATTTGTGCTAGGATCCGGGACAACTCAGAATGTAAGTTTGTGTTTCATGTTTTTTCATTGATAGAGGAGAATATGGAATGATCTTAATTAGGAATTAACTTTCCTCATTTGGTCTGGCTTATTCTACAAGGGATAGATAGATCAATAATTACATTGAGATGGTTAGCTCATGCCTATTTTAAACCTAAGGCTGAGTTTGGATATATAATATAGATCACTCAACTTGAAATAGCTCAGAGAATTTTCACTCAAGCTTGCACATATCTAGGCTTGATCAAGATTGGCTTTTTTACAATTACACCTCTTCCTGAGAATGTGAAGAAGTTCCTCTTCATTATCATGATTTATAATTTTCTTTGTCGAAGATTTGACATGAATTCAGCGTTATGTCAAAGGATCAAGTTAACATTGATAGCTAGTTGGCAACTTTGCTCTTTTACTTCTGGTATTTGGTGTCATATGGTTGGCAAGGCAATGTTTTGCAAAACTAGAAGGCTAGCTGTCTAGCTGATAAGAAGAATGCTGTAGGTTCTTTATGCCTTCAATGTAAATTGAGCTTCAGAACTTGCTTGCTCTTGTATTCACTCAATTTTATGCCTAGATTAAGTATGGGGGCCTTGCCAGTTAACTAATTAGGATGTCATGGAGTGCCTATTATTATATCAGCATCTGACTAAGGAACTTGGTAGTTACGAGTAATACTGCGAAGTTATAATATATTATCTGCACATAATATTAAGGATTATCTTCTTTCCTTGAGCCATCAGATTTGAAATGACTTGACATTCATAAATAAACCTTTTAAGCCTGGTCATTCTAGCCAATTCATTAACGCGTCAGGTCACTTAACAATTATACTTTGTTACACAATATGTTCAGTCAGTGTAACAATTTGAATGATACTTTGTTTGATGTTCTCTAAAATATTGGACCTGAGTTTTTCCTAGGGGCGGCGAGTGCACTGGTTCGTCTCAGAACCGGACCAGACATATTGCTCTCAGTGTTAAATCAGAAAAAGGAGAAATAAAACTGATTTATCAACTCATGCTTGCTCTACATACAGTATATGTAGTTATACATGAAGTATTTGGCCTACTCTATATATGGTATGTATAATATCATATCTATATAATATATGGTTGTCGGTCAAAATTTCAAATAAGCTCATAAATGGGCTCAATATACAAGAATATTAGTCTACCTATTAGAACTGCACACACTCCCTCCCTCCCTCCCTCGCTCTTTCTATATCTATCTATCTATCTATCTAAACTCTTTTATTCATAAGCATGCAAATAAACTTTATGGTTCTTTTTCTTATGGTATTCATATGGATATACAAACAATTTGAAAATTTTTATCTAAACTCTTTTATTCATAAGCATGCAAATAAACTTTATGGTTCTTTTTCTTATGGTATTCATATGGATATACAAACAATTTGAAAATTTTTCTTTTTGTGATCTATACCACTCAGGTATCATTAATTTAAGACGTAATATAGAACTTCCTTTTCGTATTAAAATATCAATTGCTGCAAGGACTATTTCTTTCCTTATCCAGCTTGGAGGCACTACAGTGGGTTTCTAATTTCTTAATGCACAAAATTTGGATATTTAGGATTTAGTGTTCAATAATCTAGTCCTAGAGTGCCATTATATAAAAGGACCGACAATGCTAGACATAATCCAAGTGTTCTCAAGCAAATTTGTAGTAAGCTATGATTCATTGAGTACAATTCTGTTGAGGACATCATTATTGTGTACCAACGTTTAAATGACAAGCCAATAGCCATCATCATGATATTGAAAACCAATGCTATTTATAAGCCCATCTAACCTGAGTGAATTTCCGGATATTTCATGCTTCTATTCTAGATTAAGCAAGTATATGTTAATGTTTGCTATAAGTAACTGCTTTTCATCTCTAAAGCAGCATACAAGCCAGGACCAAAATATAAAACCAAAAACAGACAAAAAATCAGGAGGAAGTTTTCAGTAGCAGACAGATATATTTGCTACATAATTTCTAGTGGCTCTTTGTTCCCTCTGTAACTATGATTCAGAATGCTACTGCACCTCTTGGCAGCTTGTTAGCATGATTGCATGTGATGTACAGTCCACATTGAGGCTGATTGTCTCACCTGTCCTTTTTTTCACCTGACAGATCCTTTTCTTCCTCTTCTGTTGGCTGCTAATTTGTACTTGTCTTAAAAAATCTTACTCACAAAATATGCTGCTTGGTTAGCCTTTTTTCCAGTTGTTTAACTCTTGATTTGGTGGAATTTAATGTTATTTAGGAAGGTGAAACTATCAGGATAAATGTGAAAAGTAAGCCAACTGCTGGAACTGGCATGCTTTCAGCTGCTGGCTTATCTGCAGGAGGCTCTGGTGCAAAAAAACCAGGACTGCTTCTTTCGCCCCCACCTGCTACAACTGGGAAGATCAGGTCTCCTCTTCCGCCTCCACCTAATGACCCTGCTATTGCTCGGATGAAGTCAGGTCATGGTGCTGAAGTCAAGGATTCCACAGAACCTGCAAGGCGATCAGTTGATCCTTTATCAGATCTTTCCCAAATTCAGGTAGGCCTTTACTATTATCTATAGTAGTTGGCAAGTTTGATTCTAATGTTTTCTTATGTAGCGGGATGGGCAAGAAACTCAACCAGATAAGGGGCAATTAGGATAACAGTAAAAAAAAATAATGATAAAAATATTACTAAGTTGTTACAGTTTTCACTAGAGGAAATAAATATCAGTATAACAATAAATCTAAAATTTGTAAATCTTTTCAAGTTGAATTTTTATTTTTACTAACATATATGGAAATTTTAGATAGTTGAAACTGGACAAGACAACTAAAGCTTTGTAACATTAGCACAAGAATTAGACACAAAGATATTAAAACTTTAATAATTGAGGTAAGCCACTTGTAGGGTTGTCAAAGGGGTGGTTTTGGTTGGGTCATAAATGGGTGGGCACATTTATGACCACTTGACCATTTATGACCCATTTAGCATTTGCTAAATGGGTCACTTCTCACCCACCCATTTACTAAATGGGTGGTTCATGGGTGACCCAATAACCCATTTAGCTATGGTGCTTTTATATATATGTAAGTTTCAGGGGTCTACTTGCAAATGTGAGGGCATACTTGCAAATTTTTTAGGAGGTATTTGCAAACTTTGGGGGCTTTTTTGCAAACATTAGGTGGGCTTTCTGCAAACTCAGGGGTTTTCTGCAAACTATTGATGGGCTTTCTGCAAACTTTTAAGGGGTTTTCTGCAAAATTTTAGGGAGTTTTCTGCAAAATTTTAGGGGTTTTCTGCAAACTTACAGGGGCTTTCTGCAAACTTTCGAGGGGTTTTCTGCAAACTTTCAGGGGTTTTCTGCAAAATTCTAGGGGCTTTTGCAAACTTTCAGGGGTTTTCTGCAAAATTCTAGGGGCTTTTGCAAACTTTCAGGGGTTTTCTGCAAACTGTCAAGGGGTTTTCTGTAAACTTTCAGGGGTTTTCTGCAAACTGTCAAGGGGTTTTCTGTAAACTTTTAGGGGTTTTCTGCAAACCATTGAGGGGCTTTCCGCAAACTTTCAGGGGTTTTCTGCAAACTTTTAGGGGTTTTCTGTAAACTTTTAGGGGTTTTCTGCCAACTTTCAGGGGTTTTCTGCCAACTTTTAGGGGTTTTCTGTAAACTTTTAGGGGACTTTTGCAAACTTTCAGGGGTTTTCTGCAAACTTAGGGGTTTTATGCAAACTAGAGGGTTTTCTGCAAACTTAGGGGTTTTATGCAAACTAGAGGGTTTTCTGCAAACTTAGGGGTTTTATGCAAACTAGAGGGTTTTCTGCAAACTTTTAGGGGTTTTCTGTAAACTTTTAGGGGACTTTTGCAAACTTTCAGGGGTTTTCTGCAAACTTAGGGGTTTTATGGGCAGTAAAAGTACCTACCACATAGCAATGCTATTTATAAGCCCATCTAACCTGAGTGAATTTCCGGATATTTCATGCTTCTATTCTAGGTTAAGCAAGTATATGTTAATGTTTGCTATAAGTAACTGCTTTTCATCTCTAAAGCAGCATACAAGCCAGGACCAAAATATAAAACCAAAAACAGACAAAAAATCAGGAGGAAGTTTTCCGTAGCAGACAGATATATTTGCTACATAATTTCTAGTGGCTCTTTGTTCCCTCTGTAAACTATGATTCAGAATGCTACTGCACCCCTTGGCAGCTTGTTAGCATGATTGCATGTGAGCATTGAGGCCGATTGTCTCACGTGTCCTTTTTTTCACCTGACAGATCCTTTTCTTCCTCTTCTGTTGGCTGCTAATTTGTACTTGTCTTAAAAAATCCTACTCACAAAATATGCTGCTTGGTTAGCCTTTTTCCCAGTTGTTTAACTCTTGATTTGGTGGAATTTAATGTTATTTAGGAAGGTGAAACTATCAGGATAAATGTGAAAAGTAAGCCAACTGCTGGAACTGGCATGCTTTCAGCTGCTGGCTTATCTGCAGGAGGCTCTGGTGCAAAAAAACCAGGACTGCTTCTTTCGCCCCCACCTGCTACAACTGGGAAGATCAGGTCTCCTCTTCCGCCTCCACCTAATGACCCTGCTATTGCTCGGATGAAGTCAGGTCATGGTGCTGAAGTCAAGGATTCCACAGAACCTGCAAGGCGATCAGTTGATCCTTTATCAGATCTTTCCCAAATTCAGGTAGGCCTTTACTATTATCTATAGTAGTTGGCAAGTTTGATTCTAATGTTTTCTTATGTAGCGGGATGGGCAAGAAACTCAACCAGATAAGGGGCAATTAGGATAACAGTAAAAAAAATAATGATAAAAATATTACTAAGTTGTTACAGTTTTCACTAGAGGAAATAAATATCAGTATAACAATAAATCTAAAATTTGTAAATCTTTTCAAGTTGACTTTTTTAATTTTTACTAACATATATGGAAATTTTAGATAGTTGAAAATGGACAAGACAACTAAAGCTTTGTAACATTAGCACAAGAATTAGACACAGAGATACTAAAACTTTAATAATTGAGGTAAGCCACTTGTAGGGTTGTCAAAGGGGTGGTTTTGGTTGGGTCATAAATGGGTGGGCACATTTGACCATTTATGACCCATTTAGCATTTGCTAATTGGGTCACTTCTCACCCACCCATTTACTAAATGGATGGTTCATGGGTGACCCAATAACCCATTTAGCTATGGTGCTTTTATATATATGTAAGTTTCAGGGGTCTACTTGCAAATGTGAGGGCATACTTGCAAATTTGTTAGGAGGTATTTGCAAACTTTGGGGGCTTTTTTGCAAACATTAGGTGGGCTTTCTGCAAACTTAGGGGGTTTTATGCAAACTAGAGGGTTTTTCTGCAAACCATTGAGGGGCTTTCTGCAAACTTTTAGGGGTTTTCTGCAAACTTTTAGGGGTTTTCTGCAAACTTTTAGGGGACTTTTTGCAAACTTTCAGGGGGTTTTCTGCAAAATTCTAGGGGCTTTTGCAAACTTTCAGGGGGTTTTCTGCAAACTGTCAAGGGGTTTTCTGTAAACTTTTAGGGGGTTTTCTGCAAACTTTCAGGGGGTTTTCTGCCAACTTTTAGGGGACTTTCTGCAAACTTTCAGGGGCTATTTTGTCAAAACTTTGAGCTGACTTCACCCATGAAAGCAATAAATTGAATGATATATAAACCACCAAAACTTTGCTTATACAGCATCCAACCACTACCAAAATATTGCAACAACAGACATCGAGATGTATAATCATTAATCTACCAAAACTTTCACTATTATCAAAAGAGTAGAATCTAAAACTTCTATTAAAAGCATAAAATTCATACAATCAAAATGCTTAAAAGTATAAGAAGTCCACGGTCCACTAGAACAGTAAGATAGTTATTTACTTGCAGGTCAAGTAAAATTGCCGAGAAAAACTTAAATCCACAAAAACGCAAGTAAATTACCAAACAAACAATTACAGAAATCCAAGTGCATAATCACATCACAGCAACGCTGGTCAAATGCATCTTATTCATTGAACATCAAAGAGAAGGAAACCTTATTATCAAGTATCTTTACTTCCAAGATTACAATCTCCATGCCAAACCTGAATTTGCCAGAGAATTGAGAGACATGGCAAGAGCAAGAGCTAGGGAGAGGACTAGAATGAACTATGAAGAAACTTGGAGTTCAAGATAACTTGTTATCCATTAATGAGCAGGAATCGGGTCAAGATCTTAAATCTTCATGGGATCTTGTAGCCGGAGTTGTAGAACAATGTTCAACTTCAAAAAATCATGCCGATCAATTCAACAATGCTGGAAGAGAAAACGAGCTTTCGGTTAGTATTGTGGATTAGTGTTAAATAATCATTAAAAAAATCTTTTTTTAAACAGTGCCCAAGTTCTAACATGACAGCATGACCAAGTTTTAACATGGCAAAGGATCAAAGCAAACTATTTCGGCCCAATTGGGTTTTCTTATCAATAAACTGTAAGCTACTCACATCATGATTCATGATTAATTTAAGTTGCAATATCTTGCTTCACATGAAAGCTTGGAAGGAATAAAAGTTGCAAAAAAATTTAACTGCAAAATTTCTTACAGAACCCATGTCACCAATTAGTACTAAAACCACAAAATTTTATAAATAAAAAATAATAACTGGTTGGTAACAAGATGATGAACTCCCAGAAACCCCATAAGCCAAAAAAAAACTGAAATAGAAAGAGGAAAAGGAAAATCCTTACTGCTGAACGAGGACTCTGAATTGGATCCTTTTCCTAATTCCACTATGTTCTAATTTTCTTCCACTACAATGCCGATTCCTTTGCTTTTGCCCCCAATTAGCAAAGCAACTATAACAGAGAGTAGTACTTTTATGGGTTAATTGATGCTAAACCCCAAAACTGAAAGAAGGCAAGATCAAGAGACCCTAGTTAAGAATGTACCTCAAAATCCAGTGACTAGTTCGATTGAAGACTTGAATGTTGAAATTGCTCGATCAAAGGCCTGAATTTGAACAGGAGAGACGCTCGAACTACAATCAAACCCTAATTCGTTGCCTCCACAAATTCAAAGCATTGATACTTGAGCTCTGATTCTTCTGTTGATCAAGAGAAACTAGGGCTCGATGGGGTAGAGAGAGAGAGAGGAGAAACTATGGCTCGATGGAGAGAGGAACTCGAGGGCTCGAGAGGAGAGAGAGGAACTAGGGCTCGAGTACTTCTGAATTCTGATCCAGAATCGCCTATGAGAAAGAGGGGAGAGAGGAATATGTGGGTTTGGGCGGATCTAATGGTCGGGTCATGGGTGGGTCTGGTTATGGACCATTTATGTTGAATAGAAACAATACTCACCCATTTAGGACCCATTTAGTTAAATGGGTGGGTATAGTTGGACTATTTAGTGGGTGGGTATGGGTGGATTATTGGTTTTGGGTCAAGATTGCCACCCCTAGCCACTTGCCCAATCTCGAACCTTTCTAGCTCCGTCCATGCTTATATACTAAGTCTAGGATTAAGAGAACACCATTTGTCACATGATTGTACATAGACAAGTAGTTGTGTCAGATAGAGGTGGAATGATTTAAAGATTAGAACTCAAACTTGATAAGCTAACTGACCCGAGTTGGTTTGGTGCTACTTTTTTTATCAGAGTGGAATGACATCGAGATCAGGACACCCATCTCATTTTTTTCAATGACCATTATTTTGCGGGGTGAGTGTTTACATAAGAAATTTTTTGATGATTGACATTGTCATATTGGGAGCTAGATTTTTTTATTTCAGACTCTTTTGTTGTGGTTACTGTTAAGACATAAGAGTTTCCCACCTTTTTCCTACTAGGGGATAGATCACAGATTTCGTTCATGTTTATATCTTCCTGTTTCAATCCAACCATAGATAAACAACCATTTGTTCTCTAAAGGTTGTATCTGGAATTTGATCATTCAACTTTTCACAGCTTTAACTGAATTTTTTAGTGAATCATTATGAAGTATACTTTATATACTACGAAGTTTCTTGTTCAGAGAGTTAAACCCTATATGGTTCTGGTTCTGGCAACACTTGGACTAGGTCCAAGTGCATTGTACTCGAAATCTGTTAATTTACTTATATTTTAGAGATAATAATGAATAGGTGATGAATACTTAAGATAGGGACATCAAAAAGTTATCATCCCGCATCTATAGATGTTTGCTTGATCAGGATTAGTTTTTAAGCATCTATTTTTTAATAGAGTTATAAATTTTGATAAATTAAATTTTGCTGTGACGAAAAACTAGAGGCAGCGCTAAGAGAACTTGGTTAGGAGCTGTTAAGTAGTATATGATGAAGATTTGCTATAAGTGGAGTAGATAGCTCTCAGAAGAAACAAGTGGAGGATAGGATTCATGTGCTCACCCCAAAAAATGGGTTAAAGGATTTGTTGATGTTATGATTTTTACTTGTTATTGATCTGCAGAGAAGCCTGCCTTCTACAACTGGGTCGAGGTCAACCAAGACCACAGCGTCAGGGTGGGCAGCATTTTGAGTTTGTTGAAGCAGGGTCTCAGCTTGAGTGATCCATGTCTATACGAGGGAGGCAAGAAATGATAAAAGAGAGAAATGTACGAGAGCTGAAACTAGAGGCTTATTGTCTTTCAAAGGAGATGCATGTTTGTGGGTTTGTGTATTCCCCTTATAACTAAAAGCAATTCTTACAGCAGATATATTTACTTTCTTGATGTCATATGACTTTGAAACTTTGTATGTGTGTGTTTTGAACATCTCATTTACATAAATATCATCACAGTTTTCTTCCCACAGTATGTTTAATCCTTCAAGTAAGTTGGAATTGTCTCCCTTCTGCCCCACTTTTTGTCTGTGTTGATTGTGTGTGTGTGTGTGTGTGTGTGTATAGACACACACACGTTTTACTGCTTTTCTTGGTGAATAAAGTGAAGGTGGTGTTAATTTTGCCATAGCGTGAAGAATACTATTGGAAATAAGAGCATATACTACATTTCTTGGCGTTTTACTACAGTTTTATCGTGAAACTTACATCAAGGGGTTTGTATCGAGCAGGGTATTTGAGGGTTCTTTTACAATGTGGTTGATTTCATGACCCTATTTATTTTTCTCTAGCAGGGTATGTAGTCGGCACTTGTTGAATGATTGGGCTGCTAATTGCATTTTGAAGAACAACTATTGCCCCACATGTATTTAGACTAACCAGTTAGTTTGTTGAAATATCAAAGTGCCATGCAAGTTCAGCCAATATTTGGAACATTTTTCTTGCTTCAGGAGTATGCGTAGGAAACCATTATTATTATTATTATTATGAGCTTGAGATGACTTATTCCTGCATATTGTAATATTTTTCTCTATAAGCAACGACTAAGTTCAATTTGTCGATAACAAGGGGTCTATCTGCAATTAAACCCTTTTTAATATGTTTTGCAGCAGTAATAGGTGATCAGCTGCAGTACAAGATGTAACAGATTCATAGTGCACGGCATTCTGGAGAAAATGGGGAAAACAAAAAGGTGTGCAGACATGTCAAAAATAGAAGGGGAAAAGGGTTAACGTAGGTTTATTGCAGTACTAAAGAGAACACAAGAAATTCATATACATATTACAAATAAGCTCCATATAAGGCTCATAACTCACCTGATAATAAGCTAAGCCCCCATCTCTTAAATAATCAAAGAGCTTGTGCAAAGTTTTGCTGTGTGGATCATAACAGTTAATGCTCCCTCTCAGCTCGCCTTCATAGAGCTCTATGAGGACATGGTCATCTACAATCCCTAGAAAGAATATGTAGAAGTCTGAGTTTTCCTGAATTAGAACTTTGAAAGATATCACAAGATAAGCTATATCCTTTGACCCATTTACTGCTCACACAGTCTTCCAGCAACTAGAACTTTGAAAAATATTTTCTTTATTATTATTCGGTGCCAATAATTCTATTATCCTCACAATAATTCAACCTTATTCTGATTTAAAATTTTAAAAGGAGAGGGAAACTAGAATTTTATTGAGTTGGGACTCTAGCAAATATATGGAATTAGATTTTCAATCTGGAATCCAAAAAGATTGTTACTGTTAAATAAGCCTTTTAGATTCTTCAAGATGTGGACTCAACATCATGAGTTCCTTCCCCTGGTCAGATCTTCTTGGCAGGCTCATGTTTATGGCTCGAAAATGTTTCTGCTCTCTCTAAAGCTTAAGAGACTAAAGAAAGACCTGTCTCTGTTAAATAAGCAGTATTTTGCTGGCATCTTAAATCAAGTGGTATCTTGCAAAGCAAAATTGGATGATATTCAGCTCAGACTTCAGCGAGACCACCTAAATTCTATTTTAATTCAAGAGGAGAAAGAGCTTACTACAAAGTATAGCAAGTTAATTGCTGCTGAATCTCTTTTTTACTGTCAAAAAGCAAAAATTGACTGGTTAGCTTCTAGAGATCAGAATTCTAGATTTTTTCATCAATCCTTGAAAGCTAGATATCAGCAGAACTCCATCCTTGCTCTTTATAATGCTGCTGGTGAGAAACTAGTCCAACCCTCTGCTATAGCAAATGAAATCCTTACTTATTACAAGAGCTTGCTTGGTACTTCAGCCTCTGTTCCACCTATTGATAATGATGTCTGGAGACATGGTACTGTTCTGTCTACTGAAATGCAGAATGAACTGATAATGCCTATAACTAGAGAAGAAGTTACAAAAGCAGTTTTCTCTGTTTCTGATTTGAAGGCCCCATGGCCTGATGGTTTTTCAACCAGTTTTTTCAAGAGTGCTTGGACTATTATTGAAGAGGATTTTTGTTCTGCTATTCTGGAGTTTTTTCAAAATGGTAAGCTGCTTGGGCAATGGAATTCTACAACAATCACTTTGATTCCAAAAGTTTCAAATCCTACTCAAGTGAGTGATTTTAGACCTATATCTTGTGTTAATTTTTCATACAAGATTATATCAAAAATCTTAGCTTCTCGAATGCAAAAAATTATGCCCTACATTGTGAATGATGCTCAGACTGCTTTTGTCAAAGGGAGATCCTTAGTTAGTAATGTTTTGCTTGCACATGATCTCTTAAAACATTACAAGAGGAAAACTATATCACCTAGAATCATGCTCAAGGTTGATATAAGGAAAGCTTTTGATTCTGTCAACTGGGTTTTCCTAGAGCAAGTTTTGGTTGGCCTGAACTTTCCTCTTCAATTCATCAAGTGGATTATGTTGGGAGTTACTACTGCTAAGTTCTCTATCTTTTTTAATAGTGAGCTCCATGGTTACTTTCAAGGAAAGAGAGGCCTTAGGCAAGGGGATCTTATTTCCCCTACCTTTTTGTCTTATGCATGGAATATTTTTCTAGATGGCTTAAGAGGATGTGCACTAATAATAACTTCAAATTACATCATAAGTGTGCCAAATTGGGGATCTGTCACCTTCTATTTGCAGATGATCTTCTTTTATTTGCTAAAGGCAATCTCTCTTCAGCTAGATGCTTAAATGAGGGTATTTCTCATTTTTCTTCTGTTTCTGGCCTCTCTGCAAATCAGTCTAAAAGCAGTATTTATTTTGGAGGTGTGGACTTTAATACAAAACATGCAATTCTTGCTGAGTTTGGTTTTATTGAAGCTTCCTTTCCTGCTACATATCTCGGATTGTCTCTTACTAATGGTAAACTCAACAAGCTTCATTGCCAGCCTCTTCTTGATAGGCTATTGGCAAAACTTAATTGTTGGCAAAACAGAAAACTCTCTTATGCTGGGAGAGTTACACTGATTAAATCAGTTCTCTTTGGGATCCAAGTGTTTTGGACCAATGGCTTTTTGCTCCCTAAATCAGGCTTGAAGGGAATTGATCAGACTTGTAGGAACTTCCTTTGGGGGGGGGGTTCTGGCTTTGCTCATAAAACCCCCCTTGTTGCATGACAAGATGTTTGCAAATCTAAAGATGCTGGAGGGTTGGATATTTTTCATGCAGAGGGATGGAACCTTGCTTCTGTTTCAAAGCTCATATGGGAAATGCAATGTAAGAAAGACACACTATGGATAAAATGGATTCATGAAGCATACTTGAGGCACTATGACATCTGGCACGTATCTCCAAAAACTGGAGACTCTTGGCAATGGAAGCAAGTTTTAAAGGTTACAGACTTTTTAGTACAAAAATGGGGTTCTGCTGATGCTTCTATTCTTAATCTTTCTCATTGTGTTGTTGGATGCAAATTTAAAATATCATCAGTTTATCATATGCTATATGATCAGAATACAGTTTGTCCCTGGTCTTCTCTGGTTTGGAATCCTTTAACAGTGCCTAAGTATGGTTTTATTGAGTGGCTAGCAGTAAGGAATCGTCTCCTCACTCAGGACAGACTTATACGTATGGGGATCGGGACCTCAAATTGCTGCTGCCTTTGCTTACAAGAGGAAGAATCCATTGAGCATTTGTTTTTTCAATGTTCTTATTCTGCTGAGGTATGGACTAGTATATTAGCATGGAACAGGTTGTCTGCATTTCCAGTTTCGTGGCCAGAGATTTTGTACCGAAACCGTGCTCAATTGAAAGGAAAGTCGGTGAAGAGTAGGATCCTCAAGTCCAGTATTGCTGCAGTCATATATCACTTGTGGTGCCAGCGGAATTCAAGGATTTTTGCTCAGAAATTCTCCACCACTCAGTCTTTGATTGCTGTTGTCAAGTATGAAGTTTTGTCTCGAGTTTTCAAGGCTAAGATACCTTATCATTGTATATATAGATATCTTTGATAGTTATAACTTTCGAATTTCTTTAGTTCTTGTATTGCCGTGATTGGCTAATTGTCCTGTACATATTTCAATTGGAAATGGAAATATATTCATTTACCAAAAAAAAAAAAAAAAGATTGTTCCTAAAGTTTTTGAACTATCATAACCCGAGCAGGAGAGAACTCTACTCTCCATAGAATTTGTATTCCTATTACTTACAAGTTTCTTCATCCGCTGCTACACACATTGCCTGTTTCGCCCAACATATCATGAACTTCCATTGAGAGAGAGAGAGAGGGGAAAAACTGTGGTATACACCTTTCTAATCTTATTAGCACTAACTGAAGCGGACCCGTCCTTCTTAGACGAATTATGATAATAATAAAAAAAGGGAACTATGAAACTTATAACTATTGACGGCATAACGAATATTTGAGAGGTATGAACTTTTAACTTTCTCCCTGGGTATATATTATGACCTTTATGTATGTATGCATGTGTGCGCGCATGCGCGCCTGTGCAGGCGTGTATATGAAGAGATGAAGAGATTTTCAACTATACTGACATAAAATAAGTCTTTTTCCTTTTCTACTATATATATTGATTAATAAATTTTCAACTATACTGATATAAAGTGCAGGATTATGAAAGTCAACCTCTTTCAATGGGCAATTCTTCTTCTCTGCCATTAAAATTTACCAACGATGCTCTTTTCATACTGCATTGAAGAATTTCAAGATTTTTTTGGCACGAGGGAACAATTTTATAGGATTTGGAAAACTATGTGATTATTTTTAACATAAAAAATCACGGTCATAACTCATGCAAAGAAAAATCTTAAAAAGAAGAAGAAGAAAGAGTACCTGTTGGACGGCACGGTGATCAGAAGAGAAAAGAGTATTTTAAAAAATTCTTTTTTTTATTCAATGCTCATAAATAAGAGAAATTCATGGAGCACCTAAGTGCCTACACCCCTCCATAAGAGGGGGCATGTATCACTAGAGGGGAGAATGTGATGTCACATTCTCCCATCTAGTGCCACATGCCCTTTCCTATGGAGAGGGTGTAGGCATCTTGCATACTCTATTAGTATGCAAGAATTTCTCCATAAATAATTCTAGTATCCTAACAATAACTCAGCCTAAAAACATTATTCTGATTTAAAATTTAAAAGGAGAGTTAAAACTAGAATCTTATTGAGTATGGACTCTAGAAAAATATACCTGTTAAATTAGAACTTACCTTAACTCACTGCAGTTAAACCGGACGGTTGGGTTTCTAAATAACATAATCCGAAAAGATTGTTACTCAAAAACTCTAAATACAAGATAAGAGTAAGTATTTCTTTCTTTTTTAAATTTAGGGGTTATCAAGAAACCCTCTTCAACATTCAATGTTTTACAAAAACCCTCTCCAACAGTGTGAATGCTTTTACTTTAGAATCTCGAGAGAATTAAGCCTATTAAAACCACTATTTGGTTATTTCTCTTATTACTTATACTTTTGTATATAAAACCATTAATACAGGACCAGGATGTTGCAAAATTGTTTTTGTCAAAGCAAATAATGATTCTTTTACAATGTGGTCGCTTTCATGACCTTTTATTTTTCTCAAGCAAGAAGTTATATCAATATAGCAAAAGGCTGTAATTTGCCATGTACGTTTACCCAATGTATTTGAAAAAAAAAATTCTTGCTTCAGGTGTATGCCAAAAGATACCTTCGAATTTCTTGTTCTTGAGCTTGAGATGACCTGGCCTTACTTTTCTAATATTTTTGTCTATCTGCAACAATAAAACTGTACGGGCAGCAAATTCAATTTGTAGGGAATGCAGGGGGTCTATCCGCAATTGACCCTTATTTAATATAAGTTTTGCAGAAGTAATAGGTGATCGACTGCAGTAAAAGACATAATAGATTCATAGTATATGACACAGAGAGACAATGGGGATAAAAATAAAGGACTGCAGACCTGTCAGAAAGAGAAAAACAAGAAAGTTAAAGTAGGTTTATTGCAGTAAAAGAAAACACAAGAGTCGATGGAAGATACAATTCAGGAAGTATTTAAAATGGATCAATAAGCCCATATTATTTGAAAGCTACTTCGTCGATCATCGATGAGTGCACTACAATAAAGAGTCCTCTGAAAAAACTGCGTAAGGTTCATGACTAACCTACACTCTTTCTGGTTACTAATGTTGTTGGTGAGATAAAGCTTTCCTCATGATAAGCTAAAGCCCCATCTCTTACACGATCAAAGAGCTTGTTCAAAATTTTCTTGCGTGAATCGTAGCAGTTAATGCTCCATATCAGGTCGCCTTCGTAGACATCGATGAGAATATGGTCATCTACAACCCCTAGTATGTCGAATAATCCTTGACAACTTCGCAGAACATTCCAAGATATGCTATGTCTTTTCACCCATCTATTACTCGCATAGTCTTCTAGCATCCAAACTTCGAATTGCTCCTCAGTGTGATTTTCTATCATAAAGCAAAGCTCTTCTCCACTCTTCCTCAAACTCAGACATAAACGCCAGTGTTGTAAAAACTGGGGGATCGATATTGGTGAACCAAACATCTCTTCTTTGATATCAAATGTGAGAATCACAAAAGGATAGCCAAAACCGTCCCTTTCAGGTACTTTGGCAATCCAATGGAGAGATCCATTTAAGAAAACCGCAGAATCATAGATGCCTTGATAAGGAATTTGACCAATGTACCTCCATTGCTCATTGCCCACAGTGAGGATATCAAAATAGCTATTAGCTTTCCAGGAATTTTTCTTACTGTAAAGTCTAACAACCTTGTATTCTCCAGTAGAGTCATCAATGCCTAAATAAAAAATCTCACTATGGAGACGCCTTTGGTCTCGTTGCTTATATCCACGAGGTTTCGGGAGTCTCAAAGATTCATGTGTAGTGGAATTCAATATATAGATATCAGATCTATCATTCACCGGAGAACTATATGCGCAAGTTAATCCATTGAAGGAACCCGAGAGTTTATACCATGACAAATCAGGGTAAAACCTGGAGCAGTTTTTCTCCATCTTTTGGCCGTATTGGGCAGTAAAGTCGTAAAGGATTATGCCTGCAGGGAGCATGTATCTGCAAAGAAATCTGGTACTTGAAGGTCTTTCGCGCACTGAAATCAAGAAGTGAGGATCATAAGTCCAGGAACACCAATGCTTGCAGACACAACGGAACCTTGCGACGGATTTAAGAGGTAATCTTGATAATATGTTGCTCACAATTTCGAGAGGCACGAAAAACCCAGAAGCTCCTTTGATTTCAGATTCAATCTGCAAGCAAAGATTTTTTTTAATCTTAATGTATATTATGACCAAATTAAAATTGAATGTTCAACTATACTGAGATAAAATAAATCTTGTTAAAAAAAAACCTGTGAATTGTGATCAAGGGCGGGATTTTGAAAACCAGCCTCCTTCAATGGACAATTCTTCTTCTCCGCCATTACAATTTACCAGTGATGCTCTTTTTTACTGCATAGAAGAATTAATAATTTCTTTTTGGAACGAGTCAACAATTATTTTTAAGATTTTAACATGAAAAACTGAAAAACTGTTGGAAGACACGGTGATCAGGAAAGGGAAGATCTAAAATATATATTTTTCTTTAAATAAGAACTTGTTCTGATTTAAAATTTAAAAGGAGAGGTCCGAAAACGTAGAAGAAAAGTACACCTATTAAATTAGAATTTACCTTATAAAAGAAAATATGTGGAATTAGATTTTAAATCTAAACAGAATCCAAAAGATTGTTACTCAAATTTTTTGAAAAAAGATACTGAAAGAAGATAAGAGTTAAAATCTTTCCTTTCTTTTTATCATTAGGAAATGAAATGGGAACATTCTCTTGAAATGTTTAGTTTTGATTTTAATTAATTTTAAAAAGAGTGTATTCTTTTCTTCAAAATAATCTTTTCTGATGTAATATTCAATTTCATTTCTCATGTTACGTTGGCGCTTGTGCATCTTTGTTTTTAAGAAAAGAAATTTGGCTGTGTTGATTAGTAGCATTCGCCTCATAATACATCCCACACTTATCATGATTTTACTTTCATGGTCATGATCTAGTTTGGGGAAAAGGATCATATTAATATATGGAAACTTAGATGTCTCGATCACATTAGATTGTTCTTAAAAAAAAACCCTATTTAAATATCGAAATCTGAATCACATTGTATCCAATTAAACATAGCTTCTTTCTCCAATCAATTAAAACAAGAATCACACCAAAGAATCGCCGCCATCTTCGAGATCCAACGGCCGAGATCGATCGCCAAGCCTTAGCACAGTCTCTCTCCCTCTCTCAAAACCCGGGAGAATCTAAAAAGATTCAAATTTGGGTCAAGAAAGGTTGTGGATCCCTCTGGCGTGGGGCCAACATTTCTTACAGTTTTTCTCCGAGCTAGTCAATGGAATTAAACATTTAACAGCCCAGGCCATATAATATGGGCTCAATCCAGCCCATAAGACAGCCCGTTAGGCGGAACACGCGCCGTGCACGTGAGGGTTCTAGGGTTTTGCCTGGGTTCCCTGCACCGAGGGGAGAGACGGCGAGATCCGAGAGGAGCTGAGCAGAGGTCACCGGTGCGCGTTTCCTTTCATCGGAACTGTGTAATTCCTCTCTCTCTCTCTCAAAACCCGGGAGAATCTAAAAGATTCAAATTTGGGTCAAGAAAGGTTGTGGATCCCTCTGGCGTGGGGCCAACATTTCTTACAGTTTTTCTCCGAGCTAGTCAATGGAATTAAACATTTAACAGCCCAGGCCATATAATATGGGCTCAATCCAGCCCATAAGACAGCCCGTTAGGCGGAACACGCGCCGTGCACGTGAGGGTTCTAGGGTTTTGCCTGGGTTCCCTGCACCGAGGGAGAGACGGCGAGATCCGAGAGGAGCTGAGCAGAGGTCACCGGTGCGCGTTTCCTTTCATCGGAACTGTGTAATTCCTCTCTCTCTCTCTCAAAACCCGGGAGAATCTAAAAGATTCAAATTTGGGTCAAGAAAGGTTGTGGATCCCTCTGGCGTGGGGCCAACATTTCTTACAGTTTTTCTCCGAGCTAGTCAATGGAATTAAACATTTAACAGCCCAGGCCATATAATATGGGCTCAATCCAGCCCATAAGACAGCCCGTTAGACGGAACACGCGCCGTGCACGTGAGGGTTCTAGGGTTTTGCCAGGGTTCCCTGCTCTGAGAACCGAGACGGCGAGATCCGAGAGGAGCTGAGCAGAGATCACTGGCGCGCGTTTCCTTTCATCGGAACTGTGTAATTCCTCTCTCTCTCTCAAAACCCGGGAGAATCTAAAAGATTCAAATTTGGGTCAAGAAAGGTTGTGGATCCCTCTGGCGTGGGGCCAACATTTCTTACAGTTTTTCTCCGAGCTAGTCAATGGAATTAAACATTTAACAGCCCAGGCCATATAATATGGGCTCAATCCAGCCCATAAGACAGCCCGTTAGGCGGAACACGCGCCGTGCACGTGAGGGTTCTAGGGTTTTGCCTGGGTTCCCTGCACCGAGGGGAGAGACGGCGAGATCCGAGAGGAGCTGAGCAGAGGTCACCGGTGCGCGTTTCCTTTCATCGGAACTGTGTAATTCCTCTCTCTCTCTCTCTCTCTCTCTCTCTCTCTCTCTCTCTCTCAAAACCCGGGAGAATCTAAAAGAGCTCTTGAAGGGTCTAAATCAATCTTTGGTGGGGCCACTTGACTTTATCAAGCAGAGACGCTCAAATACTTTAATGTGCTGTTACATCGCCGAAGATACCACTAGGCGTGATTCTAGGGCATTTAATCGTGCCTAAAAAGCAGGAAAACCGTTACAACAGCTGGAGGGACGACATTGCCTCGCCAGTTAGCGAGGCACCATATCCGCCGCTACCGGTAGCCATACCGCCGGCCGCAACAGTAGCGACACCGCTCGCCAGCTGAGCGAGTAGCACACGAGGCGTACCGAAAGCCGCTAACTATAAATGTCCCGCACTTATGACACTTGTGTTTCGAAGAGGGCACGCTTCCCAAAGGCTATAAATACCCTCCTACGCCCACTGGGCGCGGGGTCACCATCGAAGGGGCAATCGAGATCTAAGCTTCCGAGTTCAAGAACACGATCCACACGGAGATTCCTCGAAGTTTAAGCTTTGACTTATTCTTGAGAAGAGTAGATATCTTACTTTGCTAAGATATTTGCTGAAGTTCTTGTTTCCTTTGTGAAGCATCAACTAAACCCGTCGATTTGACGATCGCCGCTCGTGGTCCACGGATTACGCTGCCCCATGACAGCAAAGTCCCACAAAACAGAGATCTACACTTGTAGCGTCTTTTGTTGAGTTTGTAAGAGAGTTATTAAATTTCTTTGTAGCGAGAACCAAAAGTGTAATTTTCTCAAGTTTTACAAATGGAATCAACTTTCGACCCAAACACTATGGCTTAATTAATAAATGGAGCCAACGGTCTCGAGCCCGAGATCGTTGTGTCGCAGCCTTGCAATATCAGGCCGAATTGGTCGATGGACTAGATTACTTCTTCGATCAAGCCAAATTGAAGAATATCTCTCCTCTTCCACATCGAAGTCCTCCTCACCCCGCAAACATCGGAGGATATCATCTCCTAAGAGGGAGGTTCGTTTCGTTGTGATGCGCAACGATTCGCTCGCTATGAGGCGATTTCCTCTCACAACATTCGTGGATCTCAAAGCCGAGCTCGCCAAGTTGACTCTTTCAAAAGAAGGATTCATTCAACAAGATCTCAACCGACTGACGAAGAGGGCTCGCCAAAGACGACGCCAAAAGATGGCTCACGCCAAGGCTCGAGTCGACGGATGGAGTTCACTATCGACGAACTCACGCGGATCAAAGGTGTCACCAAGCTACTACGCCAACCTCAATCCGCCAACACTTCTCCCAAGGAAGAATGGGTTCTCGTTAAAAGGACCCGATTGACAAGGAAGGAGCCTAAAGCCGCCGCACGCTTTGCTCGAGCACGGCGTTGTTCGCAAGGCGCAAGAGTCAAAATTAACCCAAAGAATCGCTCAAAATCGCCAAGCATGGATCCCGAAGGCAACATCAAAATCGGCTCAAGAGTTTGCCTCGCCAACAACCTTCAACCGAGATAGCTGAGTCGCTTCGCTAGCGCAGACAGCTGCCTCGGCCAAGAATAGGTATAGGTGCCGCCAGTAGGTGATAGCTGAATCGTCGCCAACATGTAGGCCCCTCCATGCCTTGGCGAGAAAATGGGCTTTTCGCCCTTTCTTCCGCTTCTCGGTGAGGTATCAACCGTTAAGTCCGGAAATCAATAACTTGTTCAAATTTTGGTCCACAATTGAGAACCAAAGTCAAAACAGGTAATGGAGCGTTTGGGTCACCCGATCCATAAACAACGCATAGTCAGGGCCGTACTCCAAATTCCAAGTGATGTTCGAAATGTGCCGAGTCATCCGACGATCTCAAACCGAAGAGTTCCGCTAATGCCTCGCTTGAGTATCCCTAAGGGGTCCGCGAGTCTGGCGATAAAGACAAAACGAAGCGTGTGACTCGCAAAGTCACAAAAGATGACCAAACCCTGGTAATTCATACCGAGGCAACTTCAGATGATGAAGCCAAGCGACGGAAGTTGTCTCCCAGGTCAAATGGCCGACGTCCCCAAAAGAAGACGGTCCTCCACTAAGGACAACGTTACACTTGGGGTGGAAGTGTAAGTTGTGGTAAACCATACCAACCACCCATCGTGGTAGCTTATAACAATAAAAAAGAGCAATTGACGAAATAGATTGTTCTTGCTCATGTGCAAAATTGATTAAGACGTAGTATCGATGTGCCCGCTCGAAGCCTAACGCCACCCACAAAGAGCCTCAAGATTCGAACGCTTTCCTCGCTAGCAACGGAAGATCCGGGGCCAGCCAAGACGACATCGAAGAAGAAAGAGATCATCCATCCAATTTGATGAGTTTCGAAGTGACTATCAACATGGTGAACAAAGGAAAGGACCGTGACGATGCGCATCCCGACTTCACCTCGAGGAAAGGTTGGGTCTCGATTTCTCGAGAATGTCTCGGTTGTAATTGCGAGCTACCCAACGCATCGACTATAGAAGGATGCATGAGGAGAGTCATCTCAAGATGAAGCTCCGACAGCACTGATAGCTTCCGATGACACAATGTCAAGTGTTGGTCGCCATCCCAGAAGCTTTACAATTACTCGATGTCTAGCTCAAATGTTACAAGAAGCCTTATCCAAGCAAAGAGAAGAGCTTAAGGTCAAATGAGAACAGATGGAGCTAGCCATGCAACAGATGAGGGAGTTGCAAACCCATACGGCTGCACAACCGGTCCACCAACAAACAAAACCACCAACAAGGTGGAGTTACCCACCATGTCGAAGACAGTGATTCAAATAGATGAACACATTTACGATCAACCTCCAAAGAAAGTCAGACCGTGCTCAAGGTGGAAATGGTCCAATTCTTCCTATTGGAAGTAATCCAAAACAAGGGAGGATGATGGCGAAAAGATGAAAGAGCTTGAAGATAAAATCAATGCTTTGATGTCCGCGACAGAAGTCAAAAGGACCGTATCCGTCCGTATCCTAGAGAGTGGGATTCAATTCCTTACCCGAAATTCAATTTGATCAACTTCACGCCATTTGACGGAGAGGGTCACCTACACAACACTTGATTTACTTCAAATCACATTTGGGGTAATCTCGGAAACGAGCCTTTGATGGTTCGGTCATTCGTTTGCATCTTTCCATGGTCATTTCTTCAGTATCGAAGAATCAAAGCCGGAGCATTAACCGGCCGATGACATAGAAAATTCATTTCTCAATAACTTCTTCGATGACGACACCAAGTCTCGATTGGAACCCTCTTGGATGAAAAGCGTAAGAATGGGGAGACAATTGACACTTTCAAGTTGCTGCTTAATAAGGCCATAAACCGCAAAGATCCAATCACCGAGGAATTCATATTATGGACTGTAGGGTCGAAAAATGTTTATTGATTGAATGGGTGTGTTACAATCAAATTCTCTCGACATGAGGAAGAGGAGGTCGATTTGACTCCTCTTTTGTATGGGTTCTTGGTGGCGATAGGATGCTTCACTCGATGCTCGAGTCGAGGTTCGCTTCCGCTGACGACGTAATTGTTGAAGATGAGCTCGATCTCTTGTGTGCACAAGTGTCGATCTCGAAGTTCTCTCTCTCTTCTTTTCTTTAGCCACCAGCCCCTAGCCTCGTTGGGCTTTTAGATATTTATATGGGCTTGAGGGGTGTGATTAACCCTTTGTCGCTTATCCGAGGGTCAATGACCCTCCCATCGATGCGGGGGCGGTCAAATGTCGTCCGAGTTCGACAATGGCCTCGTGCTTGCTACAAAGGAGCGGCGCCACGCAGAATTGCTGATTGTTAATGTCGTAAGGGCCCAAGGTAACTGCGACTCGCTGATCACGATGTCGGGCGAACTCGCCTCATGATCGGCTGAAGCCGCTCACATGCGAACCTCGTGTTGAGGTCGAGCCTTGCTTCTTGAGCGAGTCCTGTTCCGCAGCTTGCACTGGTCTAATCTCGGTTGCTTGTCGAGGTTCACCGCTGTAGGCGAACCTTGGTTGAATGTCGAGGTTCGAGGTTCACTGCTATAGGCGAACCTCGGTTGGATGTCGAGGTTCGAGGTTCACTGCTATAGGCGAACCTCGGTTGGATGTCGAGGTTCGAGGTTCACTGCTATAGGCGAACCTCGGTTGGATGTCGAGGTTCACTGCTATAGGCGAACCTCGGTTGAATGTCGAGCTTCGCTGCTTGGCGAACCTCGCCTGAATGTCGAACCTCGCTGCTTGGCGAGCCTCGCTTGAATGTCGAGGCTCGCTGCTTGGCGAGCCTCGTCTGAATGTCGAACCTCGCTGCTTGGCGAGCCTCGCTTGAATGTCGAGGCTTGCTGCTTGGCGAACCTCGTTTGACCTTGATGCTGCGGGCGAAGCCTCGCCAACCGGCTGCCAGGCGCAGCCTCACAAACTTTGAGGTTGCGGGCGATTTTGGCCTATGCAGACGAGCTTCAAGCACGCAGACGAGCTCCAAGTCTTCATGCGAACTTGTGCTTGAGGTGAGCTAAGCTCCTTTGCAGGCGAGCTTGCTCTACGGGCGAGCTTCAGAACATGCTACGAAGAACGGGTCGTAACTTTCAAACCGTATGTCGGAATTGGACGAATTATATATGAAAATCGACTATCTCGACGAGACGGAGCCAACCAAACCAACCCGAAGGGTTCAGTTTGCTCCGGTCATTTTGCCAAATTCCTTCCGGTTTGAGAGATATCAGCATTTCTGTCTATTTGGTAAAGTCAAACATCCAGGCAAACTTAACCTTTAGGTGGGCCTGACTCCACTCAGATGGACTCTTAAGCTCTTTGGCTCATTCCGAAGTTGTCAGGTGGATTAAGGCAATTTTTACTGCCTACAAGACCCCCTCCAAAGTTTTCAGACTTGAATGCGGTTGAATGGAGTCTGGAACACTTTGGATATGAAGACTTGCAAAAATGGTCGCCGTGCAGACGGAGCGAGGAACCTTCTAACGAACTCGGTAAATTTGAATTCTTCACTCGCAGCCTAATCGATCTCTCGATTTTAGCAAACCCCCACTATCAACGATTTGATGTGCCTTTACCGACACCGCTTGAATCGGGCTAGCATGCGGATTGTCTAGGTCCGTCCCACATGTAACGCTGTGCTAAGAGAGTTAACTTTCTTAGTGCTACGATGTTGAATCGTAGACTTAGTCTTTCTTACGGGAATAGACTACCCGCCACGCAGTGTTAGATAGACTCATCTCTAATAAGGATCGAGATGAAGTCCCCTATGCCAGAGAGGCATAGATTCAGTTGTTGTTTAACAACAACTGGCTACACGTGGAATGGCCGCGCGTATAGACTTTGTCTTCTCTTGGGGCGAAGACGAATCCGTTGTGTCTTCTCTTGGGGCAAAGACGAACCCTGTTTTGTCTTCTCTTAGGGCAAAGACGAACCCAGAATAATGGCACATCGCATGGTAGGCCATTACTAGGAAATGATCGAATCGTTCAGTGACATAAAAGTATAACGATCGCGATCAAGAAGCAATCAAGTTGTTCAGTGACGTGAGAGTATAACAACAGTGATTACGAACAAAATCATTTAGGAAATGATTCTCAGCCGAAGTCGTTCAGTGACATGGGAGTATAACGACTATGGCTGAAATAGAGGCACATCGCATGGTAGGCCACTATTTGGAAATGATCGAGTCGTTCAGTGACATAAGAGTATAACGATTGCGATCAAAAAGCAATCAAGTCGTTCAGTGACATGAAAGTATAACGACAGTGATTACGAACAAAATCATTTAGAAAATGATTCTGTGGGAGTGGTCCCGTCATCCTGTTTGAGAGGATTGACGGAGGAAATTTTGAGAGAACTATCAGAGGTGATTGTTAACATGATAGCTTTGGGGTCCCGCCATCCTATTGATGAGGATTGGCGAGAGAATTTGGAGGAAATTGGTTATCAGAGGTGATTGTTAGCATGATAACCTAGTGGGAGTTTGAAGGAAGACTATGGGTAGTACTTCTTCAGAAACTTACCATTAATAGGCATCATGATTCTGTCGCCTTCTTGATTGGTTAGGCGGTATGCTCCATTCGAGTAAACGACTTTACCACCTAATGGTCCTTCCCATTTTGGTTCGAACTTCCCTTTTTCTTGGAGTTCAAAATCATTGGCGCCTGGACAACAGAACGCAGGTCGCCTTCCTTGAAAACGCGACATCGGACTTTCTTGTCAAATGCTTTAGAAACTGGTCCGTAAAGCTCGATATGTCGTTGAGCCTCAGAAGTCGCCATTCAAGATTTCAAGTTCCTCAAAGCGTCTGCGATGATTTTCCTCGGTTGTCATTCCGTGGATAGCGCTATTAGCGCGATGGGATTTGAATCTCTAACGGTAAAATGGCTTCACAACCATAAACCGTAGAATATGGGGTGGTACGTTTGGCAGTGCGAACCGCTGTACGGTAAGCCCACGTGCTTTGCCCCAGCCTTTGTCGCTCCAATCCTTCTTGTTTGAAGAGACCATTTTAGTAAGGATCTTGATGATCGCCTTGTTAAAAGCTTCAGCTTGTCCATTCGCAAGGGTAGTAAGTCGTTGACGCTAGATTCCTGATTCAAATTTATCGCAGAATCGTGTGAAGGCATGGTGACAAATTGCGGACCATTATGGACAATCGCTTCTGCATTAACCGTGACGGTATATGACATGATGTTTAACAAATTTGATCACATCGCTTGTCTTGACCAATCTCAACGGAACGGCTTCACCCACTTTGAGAAATACTCGATTATCGCCAATATGAAGCGATGTCCTTTTGAAGAAGGTGGAGAAATGGACCAACAATGTCCATTCCCCATGTTTCAAATGGCCGTGACGCTATGTAGGATGCAAGTGTTCCGCGGTTGATGAAGGTAATTAGCATGGACTTGGCATGCATGGCACCGCTTAGCGAAGCCACGCATCCTTCACCATTGTCGCCAATAATAACCGAAGTCTACGCGAACCGGTCCCATAACTTGGGTCCAGCCGGTGTGCTCCACAAACACCGCCATGAGCTTCTTTCAAGACTTGCTCGCTTCCTTAGTTGACAAACATCGGGCAAGAACCCGTCATATGACCTTCTATATAAGGTCGCAATTGGGAATCATAGTAGAATCTTGACGCCGCCGATTTAATTGATTCTTTTTATGTCTTCGCAATATCCCATGCAAGACATAGTCGATGATCGGGAACCGCCCGGTCAGCGTGCTTCGGTGACTTAGGCTCGTCTTATTGCTTGGATCTGTAATGCATATTTTGGCCGAAATAGTTGCCGACTAGACACAATAACCTGGTGAGTAACATTCTCGTGCAAGGCTAGCGATGCGAAGAGACGCCAACGATCCGCACAAGTGTTCCGCAAGCGGGGTACATGATCAATGTAAAGCTTTCAAAGGAGTCACTAAAGTTATGGCGCGGCGTGATGAGGATAAGGTCCTCGTGCGACCGTATTCTCCTCTTAGTTGTTTTACACTATCAGTCAATAATCAATGCCTCAAGGTGTTTCACGCCTAGATGTTTGGCTATGTCGAGACCAATCAATAACGCATTATATTCTCGCTACGCTATTGGTGCATGGTTCTCGGTTAACGGCTATCGTACCGTACCACGTGGTTTTGTGGAGATATCAATACTACCCCCACTCCGGCTACAACGGGGCCGTCAGGAGTCGCTCTCGAGGCTCCGTCAAAGAATAACTGCCATACCCGCTCCTTAGAGACCAGATTAGCTTCATAAGGTTCATCAGGCATGTCTTGATACAACTCAACTTTCCCTTTCAATGGATGGTTAGCCATAAGATCACACACAGCTTGACCCTTCATCGCCTTCTGAGGTTTGAAGTGAATGTCGTACTGAGATAACAACAATGCCCATCTAGCCATTCGACCATTCAACGTGCCAGGCTGGGTCATGAATACCCGGATAGGGTCAATCTTGGAGATGACGTGTATGGTCTGTCCCACTAGATAGTGTCGCATCTTTTGGATGGCGAAGACCAAAGCCAAACATTCCTTCTGAATGGGAGGATATCGATATTCTACCGACGTTGTCCTACCGAGGTAATAGATCGCCTGTTCGGGCCATTGTCATCATCCTGCTAGAAGACTCGCTAACGATACTCAGAAGGCGGATATAAATCGAAGGGCTTTCCTGATTTAGGTGCAACTAACACAGGGGGATTAGAAAGATACGTCTTGATCTCTTCGAATGCCTTCCGGCAATCTTCATCCCAAACGAACGATACACCTTTCTTCATGAGCTTCGAGAATGGTTGGCATTTCCGATAAATTGGAAATGAATCAATGTAAGCCAAACGCCTTGAGGCCAATGGCTCCCCGAGGCTTTTAGGAGGTGGAAGTTCTCGGATAGCTTTGACCTTGTCCGGTCGAGACGGATCCCATCTGCTGTGACCACGAACCCTAGGAATTTGCCACTTGACATCCCTGTGAAAGACTTAGTTGGGTTCATCTTCACCGATGAGCCGCATTATCTCAAATGTCGCCCTCAAGTCGTAAATGATCACTTTTGTGGCGACTCTTGACCACCAAATCGTCTACGTAGCATTCTCTTGTCTTCGCAAATGTTCGGGAAGATAGTGGTCATGGCACGGTATGTAGCCCCGTGATTTTTCGTGCCAAAAGGCATAATCAGATATAAAGATATTCCTAACTGTCCGAAAGCGGTATGTTCTTCATCATCAGGGTGCATTTTGATTTGATTGTACCCTGAAAAGCCATCCATAAAGGACATCCTTTCAAATCCACATGTGTTGTCGACGATAATATCCGTGATTGGTAAAGGAAAGTCATCTTTCGGACATGCTGAATTTAAGTCTCGATAGTCAACGCACGGCCGGATCTGTCCATTTTTCTTCAAGACGGGTACTATATTGGCTACCCAATCGGGGTGTTGAACCTCCCGGATGAATCCTGCTTTGATCAGCTTCTCGATTTCTTTCTCAATGGCCTTCATGACTTGAGGGGAAAATCGTCGTTGCTGTTGCTTAACAGGCTTAGCACCTGGTTTGATGTTAAGGTGGTGTATAGCCACTTGAGGGTCTAAGCCAGGCATATCTTCATAACTCCAAGCGAAGACATCGATGTATTCCCGTACCAAAGCGATAAGGCCGTCCTTTCCTCACCACAAACTATCGCTTATAAATATGGGTTTTGGACTAGCTTCGTCCCCCATGTCAATTCGGACTATTTTGTCATCAGTGGGCGGTTCTCGTTGTTCAAAACGATGTTCCCACTGCATCCCGAGCTGTTGACTTAGCGGATCTTCGAATAATGACAACTGATCGTCCTCTTGAATCTCAAGTTGATCGGCTGCAGTCATGTTGGCCATCAGGGACCGAAATTCATGTCTGTGCGACTTGAATCGAGCTGTTCGGGCGATGAGTGCTCGAATGGCTCTCGGTCTCGGCATGCCATGAGTACGATGGTGATTCATACCCCAACCCTTTACGAGTTTTATGATAGTAATCATCAGGCTGGCCTTCCGGGACATAGGCGGATCGGATCGGTGCCCTGATGCCTTTCCCGAAGTTTAGTCCTTCTTTGCGGAAGAAGTCATACCCCATTTTCTTCATCAAATGTCATACCGGCCGCGTGAAATATGAAAATTGGGGTTCTTTCTTTGCTTGGGGTTGTTCCTCCTCGACTTGCAATGGTTTCTGACACGCCCAAAGATAATGTCTTCGATCATTATTCCCGCCTACCACAAAGATCGCTGTGAAGGGTTAGAATGCCTGCGGGTGCGTCATAAGCGATGGTGAATTGGCATGTGCAATGTGGGTTCAAAGATACAACCGCGGCGTATTCTCGACATTAAGTCAGTATGACTTTTAACACCCGGTGCAGCTAAATCATAATTTTCATTGAAAGTGACGACATCGTCATCAGGATCATTCAGATCGATTACAAAGGGTTTCATGTCATTGAAAACAACTCCTTGTTCGGACTCTACATCAGCTTCATCCCCGCTATCATAGTCCTCGATCTGTGGTTCATCGGTTTGGCCTTCCTCAAGGTAGTGGACAGAATCAGTAAAATAATTCTCCACACCTTTGAATGGTTGCCTTTCCGCGACCAAGGTTTTAACCACCCCTTCTTCGTCTACGTACTTCATGCATTGATGCAACGTAGATGGGACGATCAAGTTTTCATGGATCCAGGGTCGACCCAATAGCAGATTATAGGATGTATCGATCAATGACGAAAGGTGTGACGCCCGCCTTCAAGTCTCCTATCGGCATCGAGTTTGATTTTGCCCAAGGGACGAATGGTGGCATTGAAACCGTAAATGGTAGTCCCTATTGCCGCTAAACGGTGTAGCGTATCCCAAGATGTTGTATAATTCTCAACGGATGATACTCAACGCGATCCCGTCAACTTGAGCTCGTTGATCTCGACAGATCCAATATAGCGGTGAAGTACAACGGCCTATCATGCTTTGGGTTCTTCACTTGCATGTCCTCGATGAAAAAGTAATGCAAGGTATCGCCCCTTGAAGACTCGGGTGACATGGGCAAACTGCTGAGCTCGGGAAATGAGCGAGAAAGGCTTCGTTGTCCGCCAATGCTTCTCGCAGAGCTTCTCTGGTAGATTGAGAAAGCCGTAAGAGTTCAAATAAGGTGATTCTCGCCGGGATGTTGGAGAGTTGGGCTAAAACATCGAACTGGAAAGGGGCCTTCGAAGTCTCAAAAGGCCTTCCTAAGCCTGTTGTAGCGATTTCTCGGGCTCAATGATCGGCGCCTTTAATGGTGCATCGGGTATTGCCTCGGGGTACTCCTTTGAGAACTCTTTCCCACCTCGGGTAGCCAACGCTGGTACAAATTGTGCAACGGGGGCGATTTGTTGCTCGGGGGAATCATCGATTTGCTCCTTTTCTGGCGCGGCAGAGGTAGCGTTACAAGTCTTCCCTTTAGACTTTGAAGAAGTCCACTGTTCATCTGATAACAAGTCAGGGTGAACCCACATAATTCGCCTTCGGTAGTGTAAGGGATCATGCCTTGCGCCTCCCGATGCTGAAGATCAAAGTTCACAACTCTGGCTTCTGCTTTATGGATTGGTTTCACACCATCTTGCACTTGGAATTCCGAAAAATCACCAAATTGGAGGGTGACCATGTTCGCAGACACCTTCTTCTGATCCTCTCGCAGAGTCATAACACCTGCCTCTAACAAGACTTGGATCTTGTCCTTCAAAACGTAGCATGACCCTGTCGAGTGGTGTACCATTCGATGGTACATGCAGTATTTTGGATCATCCGTCCTTGAAGCTTCCTCCGGCTTCCTCATTTCCGGAAGCGTGATCTTGTTCATTTTGAGTAAGGTTTTAAGGATTGGTATGACCTGGTCATCCTTAAAGTCATACTTCCTCGGAGGACGGTTGTCAAAAACATTCGATTTCTGCTTGAATGGTCTCGAAGTAGGTTGGGTCTCCACGGCCAAAGTCTCCTTCCCCTTCGATTGCTTTTGAGGAATAAAATTGTTCTGATTACCCCCCTTTTTATGACGAGAATCCTGGGGTTCCTCGGCTTCGATCCTCACAAGCATGTTCTCAACTTGTTCGCCCTGCCTCACCAATTCTCTCCAAGAGTGTGCTTCAACTGCACCCATCTTTGAAAGTATGTTGATCGAGAGGTTGGCTCTGCACATCCCGATGAATGTCGCTTCCGAGGCCTGGTCCCGGGAATGCAAAGACAGATTCCGAAATCGCTTGACAAAGTGCCGACAGACCGTTTCTTTGTTTTTCGACCAAAAGTGGCCATAGACACCTCGTCATCATCGAAGAATCGGGCCATAAAAGCCTCGCACATCTTTCCAAGAGCCGATAGAACCAGCTCTAACCTTCAAACCATTCGGCTAACTTTTAAGAGTGCTAATGAATAACCGGTCATGATAGGATCGTTACCCGTTATATGCCCGGTTTGCGCTTGGAAGTAATAGATGTGCTGTGACGGAGAACTTTTCCCATCGAACTGCACCAGGTTAAGTGGCTTGAATTTCGGAGGATATGGGACGTCGTCCCATTCTATAGGGTATGGCCTCGCCACCCCAGCCTCTTAGATCGCCTCTGTTTGAGAGCATCCAAATGCCTTTGGAAATCCCGCAACATATGATCTTGCTCTTTTGTATGCGGATTTGACTCGCTTCGATGACATTGAGTGAACATCATGATCCCTGTCGTAGCCTTCTTGCTTCGATCCGGATCCTCCTTCGTTCATCTTCTTCTTGCCCACAACTTTCTCCATCATCACCTCTAAGCGTCTGATAGATTCTTGTTGTGCAAGAATAGTAGCTTGTTGCTCTTCGATTCTTCGTGTCATCTCTTCTTCTCGTTCGGCCATGAGGACACTGGCCTGATCACTGAAATCAGTATTTGAAGGTTGAGATGTAGCGATGGCGAGTTCTCAATTCTTAGAAGGACCCGACCAGCGGCTATAATCAAACGGGATTGCCGCCCTGGTGCGAAGACGGGTGCTTCGATAGGCGCCTTGACTATTGATTAATGCGCCTAGTAAACCTGGGGAGTACTCGGGTCGACGATTCAGATCGCGATCGGTCTCGCCCCGCCTCCCAACCATGTTAATGGTCACTCCATGATCCTCGCGGCC
Source organism: Asparagus setaceus (assembly GCA_012295165.1). Classification (NCBI taxonomy): domain Eukaryota; kingdom Viridiplantae; phylum Streptophyta; class Magnoliopsida; order Asparagales; family Asparagaceae; genus Asparagus; species Asparagus setaceus. The sequence goes on along the minus strand of CM022701.1, from coordinate 38,781 downwards.
GCTTGCCTTCCATGGCGGAACCGCCCAGGACGGGTCGATAACCGCCAAAACCGGACGAGCGCGGCGATGAACATCAAGATCGCGAGATGAGTTTCACACAGCAGAAGTGAGATCGCATTTGATTAGCATTGCGCTTGCGTGTGAGATAATCACGAGATCGGAAGTGGGTGTACCCCAGTTGATTCGAAAAATGAGCCTCGCATGAGAGGGCTTCCCGAGTGAAAGTACGGCGAACCTGGCGAGGTTGCCACTTCCCTTAGCTCTGGCGAAGCTTATGGCGAGGTTAGTCACCGGCGAAGTTCATCGGCTCGGCCGGACCTCATGTTGATGAGGTTCGCCATTCGACGCCGGCCATGACGAGGTTCGCCAACGAGCGACGCTCATCACGCCGCCGGGCGAGATTCGCCAGCGCACGCAGGCTCGCCTCTTTCAAGGGACCTCGCGTTGTAGGCGAGGTTCGCCACTTTGACGCAGGCTCGCAAAGATGGGCTTACGCTCGCCTTGTGGACGAGGTTCATCTCTTTTCAAGGGACCTCGCGTTGTAGGCGAGGTTCGCCACTTTGACGAGGCTCGCAAAGATGGGCTTACGCTCGCCTTGTGGACGAGGTTCATCTCTTTTCAAGGGGACCTCGCTGTAGGCGCAGGTTCGCCACTTTGACGCAGGCTCGCAAAGATGGGCGACGCTCGCCTTGTGGACGAGGTTCATCTCTTTTCAAGGGGACCTCGCGTTGTAGGCGAGGTTCGCCACTTTGACGAGGCTCGCAGCATGGGCGACGTTCGTCTTGTTTCGGACGAACCTCTTGATGATGACGAGGTTCGCTGGCTTTCTTCGGACGATAGTGGAATCCGTCCAGCGAGACCAAAGCTTCGAGCACATCGGCGAAGCTTTGTTCTGCCACGACGCTGTCCGGCGCTGGCCCGATAGGGAACCGCGTAGGCTCGGTCTCCTCATAGGCAGAGCGAGGCTCGCCAGAAGCCAAAACTTGGCTAACAACATCCGAAGTTGACTTGGGTTGCTTAACAACCCACTTCTTAGCCTGCTGGCTAGCTTTTGGAGCCTCGCCCAGAGACAGAGGTCACTCGCCGAGGTTCACTCGAGAGGATTCAACAAAAGCCACGGGGTGAAGTCTCATCGAGACTTCGGCGACACTAGCGTGCACGCTGGGCTAGATGCCCCAGAGGAGAGGAACTCCTCGTACTTACCCTGATCGAACTCGATGACCAAGGTCTGAACCTCGGTTCCAACTGCAATCTTGTCTGATTGCGCCACCACCAGTTCATCGGAATGAATGGTTGCTCCCACTGTGGTCGCCATCTTCTGTAGGGTCGAAAAAATGTTTATTGATTGAATGGGTGTGTTACAATCAAATTCTCTCGATTACAGAGGAAGAGGAGGTCGATTTGACTCCTCTTTTGTATGGGTTCTTGGTGGCGATAGGATGCTTCACTCGATGCTCGAGTCGAGGTTCGCTTCCGTTGACTATCAGACCAAGGTTGAAGATGAGCTCGATCTCTCTTGTGTGCACAAGTGTCGATCTCCGAAGTTCTCTCTCTCTTCTTTTCTTTAGCCAGCCAGCCCCTAGCCTCGTTGGGCTTTTAGATATTTATATGGGCTTGAGGGGTGTGATTAACCCCTTTTGTCGCTTTCATCTGAGGGTCAATGACCCCTCCCATCGTGCTGCTACCAAATGTCGTTCGAGTTCGACAATGGCCTCGGTTGCTAAAGGAGCGGCGCCGCAGAATTGTCGATTGCATGTCGTGGCGCCGCTGCAGTAACGGCGGACCTCGTCAGACCGCTGATGTCGCGGGCGAGCCTCGTCTCATGACTGCTGAGATGCGCTTCACATGCGAACCTCGTGTTGAGGTCGAGCCTTGCTTCTTGGCGAGTCTGTTCGCGGCTTGCGGTCTAATCTCGGTTGCTTGTCGAGGTTCACCGTAGGCTAACCTTGGTTGAATGTCGAGGTTCGAGGTTCATCGCTATAGGCGAACCTCGGTGGATGTCGAGGTTCGAGGTTCATCGCTATAGGCGAACCTCGGTTGATGTCGAGGTTCGAGGTTCACCGCTATAGGCGAACCTCGGTTGGATGTCGAGGTTCACCGCTATAGGCGAACCTCGGTTGAATGTCGAAGCCGGCCGCTGGCGAACCTCGTTTGACCTTGATCTTGCCAGGCGAGCCTCGTCAAATTTGTTGTAAGCGAGCCTCGTCAAACTTTGAGGTTGCGGGCGATTTTGGCCTATCGGGCGAGCTTCAAGCAGAGACGAGCCAAGTCTTCATGCGAACTTGTGCTTGAGGTGAGCTAAGCTCCTTTGAGGACGAGCTTGCTCTGAGGCGAGCTTGAGAACATGCTTCTGAAGCGGTGCGTAACTTTCAAAGCCGTATGCGCGAATTGGATTTATATATGAAAATCGACTATCTCGGACGAGGCGAACAACCAACCAAGAAGGGTTCAGTTTGCTCGGTCATTTTGCCAAATTCCTTCGGTTTGAGAGATATCGGCATTTACGTCTATTTGGTAAAGTCAAACATCGGGCAAACTTAACCTTTAGGTGGGCGACTCCACTCGAGATGGACTCTTAAGCTCTTTGGCTCATTCGAGGGATTCTTTGTCGCGGGGATTAAGGCAATTTTTGCGCCTACGGACGTGCCACAATAATCTCTCCATTGATCTGTTGGAAGTCATGGGGGTCGTCCATGACTACATGGAAGATCAGAAAATCTGACAGGAAACAAAGTGACGTTTCCTCGGAAGGAAGAAATTTGAAAGAGGCAAAATGGACTGACCCCTGATAAATTTTTCCTCTCGTAATAGAGAAAGGCATCTGTGGTACTATTAGTCAAGCGTCGCCTTCACGATCGCCAAAAAGCTTCATCGAGAATTCCACGGGACATACTCTTCGAGAGGCGAAGAAGTTCGATCATCTTCAAACACCTTCTTGATAACAACAAAATCAAGTTGCCTCCGATTACAAATCAAGGAGGCACAAGTTTCGGACCCTAAATATTGTGCGTTACCACGGGAGGATCCTCCATCCTACTAAGGATTGCTTAGCTCTCAGGCCATCATCAAGCCTTAGTTGGCCGGTGTCTTACGCCGAAATAAGCAAAATAAACTATTACTCAGAGCGAGGTATCTGGTATAAGCTGCTCCCTTTCCTCCGATGAGTATAAGAGGTTAAAGCGCTCCTCCTTACTTCCTCCAGGTACAAGAGGTTAAAGCGCTCCTCCTTCTTACTCCAATAAGAATATGAGTATAAACTATTCTAAATGAATGTAGCCCAATTTTGCAAAGAAAGTCGGGGTGGATAATCCATGAACGAGGTCCACTCGCTGATTGAGCGATCAAACCTTCCACGCTTAGGATTGTCTCAAAATTCCTATCCCGGTCAAACCTTCCTACGTTAGGACCATAATCAAAATCTCCTCTCGATTCCTTCCATAAACGAGAGGTCCACTTTCGTGATTGAGCAATCAAACCTTCCGGCGCTTAGGATTGTCTCAAAATTCCTATCTGGTCAAACCTTCCATGCTTAGGACCATAATCAAAATTTCTCTCGATTCCTTCCATGAACGAGAGGTCCACTTCGAGATTGAGCAATCAAACCTTCCCAGCTAGGATTGTCTCAAAATTCCTATCCTGGTCAAACCTTCCTACGCTAGGACCATAATCAAAATCCCCTCGATTCCTTCCATAAACGAGGTCCACTTCCATTGAGCGATCAAACCTTCCTACGCTTAGGATTGTCTCAAATATCTGCCCTGGTCAAACCTTCCTACAGTTAGGACCATAATCAAAATCTCCTCTCGATTCCTTCCATGAACGAGAGGTCCACTTTCAGGATTGAGTGATCAAACCTTCCGACAGTTAGGATTGTCTCAAAATTCCTATCCTGGTCAAACCTTCCTACAGTTAGGACCATGGTCAAAATCCCCTCTCGATTCCTTTTATGAATGAGAGGTTTACTCCAGTAATAGGGTTCGTTTTCGCCCCAAGAGAAGACACAACGGGTTCGTTTTCGCCCCAAGAGAAAACACAACGGGTTAGTTTTCGCCCCAAGAGAAGACACAATTCCAAACTGTCTCGGCAACTCTGAGGCTCAAGGCAGTATATTCAAAACAAATCGGTTCCATATGACATACAGAAGCTTTCCTGGAAATCTGATGTTCAGAAAACCAGACGACGCTTTTTCTCTGAATGATTCTCAAGGCATTCAATTACAACCCAAGTGGTGACTTTCAAGATGAAGATGATTAGTCCAAAATCGACTTCGACATTTCAATCCATTCAAATACAAATGCAACAGTTATTGATCCCAAAATATGGTCAGCGACGTCGCGTAGCCAGGGTTCGAAAATTGAAGCAAAACATGGGCCTCTTCTACAAAGTTCAACGTTGAACAGAAGCAAGGCGCATCTTATCCAAAGTATTCCAGACCCCTCGATAAAATACAGAGGAGTCGAAAACTTTGGAGGTATCTCGTAGGCATCAAAATTGTGAAGAACCTCAAATATGACTAAATTATGAGAAGATCGAAGGACAACGTCGTCGAAATCTCAAGAAGTCAACACATGAGAAGATTGTGTCTCGCTACGCGAGACATCGGTTTGTGCCTCGCCATGAGCGACACTTGTTATGTCTCGCCGTTAGCGATTTTGTGTGTGTCTCGCCACGAAGCAGACATTTGATGTGTCTCTCGCTACGATTGTTGGTGCCTCGCCACGAAGCACCTTGATGTGTCTCGCAACTAGCGAGACATTCATTTGTGCTCGCCAAAGGCGACACCGAATACTTGAAACGAGCTCTTGAAGGGTCTAAATCAATGCCGGTGGGGCCCACTTGACTTTATCGCAGAGACGTTCAAATACTTTAATGTGCGGTTACACGCGAAGATACCACTAGCGCGGATTCTAGGGCATTTAATCGCCTAAAAAGCAGAAAACCGTCAACAAATTGGAGGGACGACATTGCCTCGCCACTACAGGATTGCTTAGCTCAAGGCCATCATCCAAGCCTTAGTTGAAGCCGTGTCTTAACGCCGAAATAAGCAAAATAAACTATTACTCCGATGTGTATACGAGTATAACCGCCCTTTCCTCCGATGAGTATAAGAGGTTAAACGCCTCCTTACTTCCTCCATGAGTACAAGAGGTTAAACCGCCTCCTTCTTACTCCAATAAGAATATGAGTATAAACTATTCTAAATGAATGTAGCCCAATTTTGCAAAGAAAGTGGGGTGGATAATCCATGAGCGAGAGGTCCACTTCAGATTGAGCGATCAAACCTTCCGGCTTAGGATTGTCTCAAAATTCTATCCCGGTCAAACCTTCCTACAGCTTAGGACCATAATCAAAATCTCCTCTCGATTCCTTCCATAAACGAGAGGTCCACTTCGAGATTGAGCAATCAAACCTTCCGGCTTAGGATTGTCTCAAAATTCTATCCCGGTCAAACCTTCCTACGCTAGGACCATAATCAAAATTTCCTCTCGATTCCTTCCATGAGCGAGAGGTCCACTTCGAGATTGAGCAATCAAACCTTCCGGCCGTTAGGATTGTCTCAAAATTCCTATCTGGTCAAACCTTCCTACGTTAGGACCATAATCAAAATCCCTCTCGATTCCTTCCATAGCGAGAGGTCCACTTCAATTGGCGATCAAACCTTCGGCGGTTAGGATTGTCTCAAATATCACTGGTCAAACCTTCCTACGCTAGGACCATAATCAAAATCTCCTCTCGATTCCTTCCATGAACGAGGTCCACTTTCAGATTGAGTGATCAAACCTTCCGACGCTAGGATTGTCTCAAAATTCCTATCCCGTCAAACCTTCCTACGCTAGGACCATGGTCAAAATCCCTCTCGATTCCTTTTATGAATGAGAGGTTTACTCCGATAATAGGGTTCGTTTTGCCCCAAGAGAAGACACAACGGGTTCGCTTCCCAAGAGAAAACACAACGGGTTAGTTTTCCCCAAGAGAAGACACAATTCCAAACCGTCTCAAGAACTCGAGGCTCAAGGCAGATATTCAAAACAAATCGGTTCCATATGACATACGAAGCTTTCACGGAAATCGATGTTGAGAAAACCGAGGACGCTTTTCTCGAATGATTCTCAAGGCATTCAATTACAACCCAAGTGGTGACTTTCAAGATGAAGATGATTAGTCCAAAATCGACTTCGACATTTCAATCCATTCAAATACAAATGCAACAGCTTATTGATCCCAAAATATGGTCACGACGCCACAGAGCTGTGGTTCAAAATTGAAGCAAAACATGGGCCTCTTCTACAAAGTTCAACGTTGAGCGAAGCAAGGCATCTTATCCAAAGTATTCCGCACTCTCGATAAAATACGAGGAGTCCGAAAACTTTGGAGGGTATCTGTAGGCATCAAAATTGTCAAGAACCTCAAATATGACTAAATTATGAGAAGATCGAAGGACAACGCCGTCGAAATCTCAAGAAGTCAACACATGAGAAGATTGTGTCTCGCCACAAGGCGAGACATCGGTTTGTGCCTCGCCATGAGCGACATTTTGTTTGCGTCTCAACAAGATGACATTTCAGTGTGTCTCGCCACGAAGCGAGACATTTGATGTGTCTCGCTACTAGCGAGACTTGTTGGTGCCTCGCCACGAAGCGAGACATTTGATGTGTCTCGCAACTAGCGAGACACTTATTTGTGCTCGCCAAAGGCGACACCCGAATACTTGAAACGAGCTCTTGAAGGGTCTAAATCAATGCCGGTGGGGCCCACTTGACTTTATCACGCAGAGACGTTCAAATACTTTAATGTGCGGTTACACGCGAAGATACCACTAGGCGTGATTCTAGGGCATTTAATCGTGCCTAAAAGCGAGGAAAACCGTTACAACGGTGGAGGGGCGACATTGCCTCGCCAGCTAACCAGGCAGCCATACCGCCGCCACAATGAGGTAGCCTTGATATCGCCGCCGGCCAGCCGAGGTAGCTGATGCACCGCCGCTGAGCGAGGGTAGCCAGGCAGGTTTCGAAGCCGCCGCTAACTATAAATGTCCCGCACTTATGACACTTGTGTTTCAAGAGGGCACGCTTCCCAAAGGCTATAAATACCCTCCTACGTCCCACTTGAGTGCGGCCATCGAAAGGGGCAATCGAGATCTAAGCTTCAGAGTTCAAGAACACGATCCACACGGAGATTCCTCGAGTTTAAGCTTTGACTTATTCTTGAGAAGAGTAGATATCTTACTTTGCTAAGATATTTGCTGAAGTTCTTGTTTCATTTGTGAAGCATCAACTAAACCCCGTCGATTTGACGATCGCTGCTCGGTGGTCCACGGATTACGCGTCCCCGGCACAGGCAAAGTCCCACGAAAACAGGAGATCTACACTTGTAGCGTCTTTTGTTCGAGTTTGTAAGAGAGTTATTAAATTTCTTTGTAACTGAGAACCAAAAGTGTAATTTTCTCAAGTTTTACAAATGGAATCAACTTTCGACCCAAACATATATAAAAACCATTAATACAGGACCAGGGTATTGCAAAAATGGATCAATAAGCCCATATTATTTGAAAGCTACTTCGTCGATCATCGATGAGTGCACTACAATAAAGAGTCCTCTGAAAAAACTGCGTAAGGCTCATGACTAACCTACACTCTTTCTGGTTACTAATGTTGTTGGTGAGATAAAGCTTTCCTCATGATAAGCTAAAGCCCCATCTCTTACACGATCAAAGAGCTTGTTCAAAATTTTCTTGCGTGGATCGTAGCAGTTAATGCTCCATATCAGGTCGCCTTTGTAGACATCGATGAGAATATGGTCATCTACAACCCCTAGTATTCCAAGATATGCTATGTCTTTTCACCCATCTATTACTCGCATAGTCTTCTAGCATCCAAACTTCGAATTGCTCCTCAGTGTGATTTTCGATCATAAAGCAAAGCTCTTCTCCACTCTTCCTCAAACTCAGACATAAACGCCAGTGTTGTGAAAACTGGGGGATCGATATTGGTGAACCGAACATCTCTTCTTTGATATCAAATATGAGAATCACAAAAGGATAGCCAAAACCGTCCCTTTCAGGTACTTTGGCAATCAAGTGGAGAGATCCATTTAAGAAAACCGCAGAATCGTAGATGCCTTGATAAGGAATTTGACCAATGTACCTCCATTGCTCATTGCCCACAGTGAGGATATCACAACAGCTATTAGCTTTCCAGGAATTTCTCTTACAGTAAAGTCTAACAACCTTGTATTCTCCAGTAGAGTCATCAATGCCTAAATCAAAAATCTCACTATGGAGACGCCTTTGGTCTCGTTGCTTATATCCACGAGGTTTCGGGAGTCTCAAAGATTCATGTGTAGTGGAATTCAATATATAGATATCAGATCTATCATTCACCGGAGAACTATATGCGCAAGTTAATCCATCGAAGGAACTCGAGAGTTTATACCATGACAAATCAGGGTAAAACCTAGAGCAATTTTTCTCCAGCTTTTTGCCATATTGGGCAGTAAAGTCGTAAAAGATTATGCCTGTAGGGAGCATGTATATGCAAAGAAATCTGGTACTTGAAGGTCCTTCGTGCAGTGAAATCAAGAAGTGAGGATCATAAGTTAAGGAACACCAATGCTTGCAGACACAACGGAACCTTGCGACGGATTTAAGAGGTAATCTTGATAATATGTTTCTCACAATCTCGAGAGGCACGAAAAACCCAGAAGCTCCTTTGATTTCATATGCAATCTGCGAGCAAAGATTTTTTTTAATCTTAATGTATATTATGAAGAAATTAAAATTGAATGTTCAACTATACTGAGATAAAATAAATCTTGTTTAAAAAAAAAACCTATGAATTGTGATCAAGGGCGGGATTTTGAAAACCAGCCTCCTTCAATGGACAATTCTTCTTCTCCGCCATTACAATTTACCAGTGATGCTCTTTTTTAACTGCATAGAAGAATTAATAATTTCTTTTTGGAACGAGTCAACAATTATTTTTAAGATTTTAACATGAAAAACTGAAAAACTATTGGAAGACACGGTGATCAGGAAAGGGAAGATCTAAAATATATATTTTTCTTTAAATAAGAACTTGTTCTGATTTAAAATTTAAAAGAAGAGGTCAGCGTGAAGAAAAGTATACCTATTAAATTAGAATTTACCTTATAACAGAAAATATGTGGAATTAGATTTTGAATCTAAACAGAATCGAAAAAGATTGCTACTCAATTTTTTGGGTACGCGAGAAAGTGAGAAAGGAATGAAGGTAGGAATGGAATGGAATTGATGTGGGAATGGAATGTCCATTCTCATTCTCATGTTTGGGTGTGATTAGATAATTAACTGGGAATATCTTTAAGAAGGGTATATCCGGAATTTATTTTATTATTTTCATTCTCACTTAAGTGGGAATATCAATTCATTGATAACTCATTGGGAATGACAATTCCCACATTAAGTGGGAATTAATGAGAAGTGGGAATAACATTTCTAGTATCCAAAAACACTATCATGTTTGGTAAGCATGAATGAGAAATTAGAATTGCATTCCATTCCCACTCATTCCCGCGTACCAAACGAGGCGTAAAAGAAAATAGGAGTTAAAATCTTTCCTTTCTTTTTATATTAATCAGTGTCGTAATTCGGTAATCCTAACGATAATTTAGTTGAAAAGGTGAAAGAAAAAGTTTTGAACTGTATATTATAACCCGAGCAATTACTAACAACTTTCTTCATACGCTGCTATATATATATTTTCTTTTTTTTAAAGATTATTTCTATATATTTCCTTAGTTCTTTATAATAATCAAGCATCTCGCTAAAATTGTCTATTTTTATTTTTATTTTCGTCTGATGAAATATCTTTCATGAGCCAATTAATTGAACAACTCGTAAATGATAAGCTTTAGTAATTTGGGTGATGGAAATATATTTGAATTCATAATTAATTACATGTAAAAACATCCATGCAACTATCTAATTCAAACTTTAAAAGGTGAGTAAAACTAGAATCTTATTGAGTTAGCACTCGGAAAAATATACTTTAATTTACCTTACAAAATAAAATATCATGGACTTAGATATTCAATCTAAACAGAATCCAGAAATTTTTTTAAGGAAAAAGAATTAGAAAAGATTGTTACTCAAAAATTTGGAAAAAAATACCAATGAGGTATAGAGTAACTCGCCAATAGTTCTAGTAATCCTAACAATAACTCACTTTAAGAGTTTGGCGTCATTTGCATTGGAACACGCTCATCAAATACTTTTGAAGAAAAGTCGCGATGCGGCCGGAGGCGCATTCAAGTGTTTGAGATCAGGGAGCCCTCGCTTTCGCGTGGTATCTGGGAGATGATTTCAGGAGACCTCCAACTTGTAAGCCTCAGTATGTCAAATTCGAGCATAAAGACCTCATTTCGCGTCTGGGTAACCTTCGGCGGGAACTCATCAAGTTGCTTATGGCGATCGGAATCCATGCGGATCTTTACCACCAGGGAAAAATGCGCTGAATTAGTAGATGAGGGAAGAAAAGCGAATGCCTTCCTCCGTTGCCTCTTTCTATTTATCACGGTGGGACCAGCGGCAGCTCTCTTCGCGATCAGCGGGGAAGTTAAAACCCCACTC
>CM022701.1:0-28075 GCA_012295165.1 Asparagus setaceus | reverse complement strand
CTCGACGAGGCTCGCCCACAACAAGGTTTGACGAGGCTCGCCACAATATTGGTTTGACGAGGTCGCCACGCCGATGAGCTCGCCTCGATGAGTCCACCGGCTTCGCCTCGGCCACCCTCGCTGGCCAAGCACGCCAGAAGGGGTTCGCCAAAGACAACGAGCTACCGACTCACACTTCGAGGGGTCCACCGCTGACCCCGCTTTGTTCAAAGAAGCCCACCAACAATGAAGAACAACTTTTGCTCGCCGGGTTGAACGATGCCAATGGCGGCTTGGAAAAGTGGGCCCACTCACTCCAATTTTCACTGTGGTCTAATCAATTGTTGGGGGAGTAATTGGAACCAACCTAGAGTTAATTGGCTTTAAACAGAAGCTAGAAATTAATTTTAACCTAAAAATATAGCTATTAGGTATTGGCCCCAACTTCTATTTTAAACTCATCACTCTTTCTTACTCTATTTGATATGATACTATATACTCACATATTAATAACCTCAACAAATAAAACATGAGGCAAAATTCCAATATACATGTCTCTTCATCTTCAAAACAAAAATTATAACAATCAAACTACCACAACATCCACTCTCACTTGAAAGCAAGTAAATTCAAGGCATATTAAAACAGTTACAGAAAATAAACAAAGAGGAAAGGATATAAGGGGAAAAACACTAAGATGAACTCTGCTTCTTGAGTTTGCCAAGCTCTTGTTTGATAGCATTTTCCTCTGGTAAAGAAAGGGGAAAAAAGAACAAAAGACAATCAATCAAGTACCAACAAGAGATCAGAGAAATTGATATGAGAAAATAAATGTAGATTATAAAGATGAAAAACAATGTTAGAAAAGGTCATCTTACCTTAATCTCGTTAGACCAAATTATGGCCCATAGATGACGGCATATTATAATGTGTAAAACCTTAGCTTTGGCCAACGAAAACCATTAGAACACAAAATTATAATGTTCAGCTTTAACCGTAATTTTAGAGTTCTGATGCAATAGGAATTATTTTAAGGATAATAATTGTTTCCAAATAAAAGACTCCATAGATGTTGCCTTTAATTGTTTACGCTTTGTTAAGGGGTGTTTGTTTCATCTTTTTATAGATTAGAATAGGAATTGGATCGACAAGGGTAATATTATAATTATGGTGGTATCCTATTACTATGTTTGGTTCACAAAAATTTTATAGATAAGAGTTTCTATAAAGTTGAGAAAGATGGGGGGTTTTGTAGAAACCCAAATCAGATGGCTTTGGGTGGAATTTGGTTAAAAAGCTGACAACAATAATTATTTGGGAATAAAAAACCCTAACTTTGATTCGATTTTCTTTTAGAGATTCCGCCACCGTGGAAAACCCTAGAATCGCCCTCCCCTTCTCCCGCTTAACTTCCTCCCCGCCTACTCTTTCTCGCTTCGCTACCACCTACCTCGCCATTCCGAGTAGATCCGATGATTTCCTCTTTGATATCATATTGATGGAGGAGATGAAACTTGCAAACAATGAGAATTTGATATAATGGCAAGAATGAGGGATACATTTGCACCATGAGGGTTCAATCCATATTTATAAGCTCCAATGCCTTGGAACTAGCCGTTGGAGTCGTGATTTTTCAGCTTTGAAATTTTAGCAAATGGGTAAGATCACCCCAACTCAAGTTTTGTGCAAATTTTGTCCACTAGTGAGCTGTAAGTTTATCTATGGTGTTGTAATTCATTTATCCCAAAAATTTCTTAATCCAAACCAAATAAAAGAATAGGAATTAGAGGGTTTCTATAAAGTTGATTCTATATTTTCATGTTATGAACCAAACATAGAAAGGCAAAAAAAAAGGAATTCAAAGCATTTTATGACAACAAAAATATATCCTTAAAATTTTTATAGATTAGGAAGGAATCTATGAAAAATACCCTTTTCCTAATCCTATTCTTTATAACTTGTGAAACAAACACGCCCTAATTACATTAGGAGTCTTGAAACTTTAGGAAGCCTTATACGTATATATATAGACGCAGCAGAACAGAGAGAACTAATTATCAATCAATTATTCTCTCACCTTCTCTCTCAAAGTCGATCAATGGAGCAAATCCCTGAAGAATTGCTTCTTGAAGTCCTCTCCAGAACTCCGACCAAGTCTCTCCTTCGTTCTGCCTGCGTTTCAAAGGCATGGCGAGATATCATACACAAGGACCATCATCTCCGGCCTGCATTGCGACCACTTGCCCTCTGACAATCCTACGCCTCTCTTCTTCTCCACCAAGGATCGGTAACCTCTCCATCATCGACATCTCCTGGCCCAAGACTACGCCGAGGGAAGTCCAAGCCTAAGATATGGCATATCCTCAAAAGACAGTCGCTCGCGATGTGGAATAACGATACATGGAACTAAGACTACGAGCTTGCTAACACCTGCAACGGATTTCTCTGTTTTAGGCCTAATGATTACCGACAGCCTATTGAGCTCTGTAATCCCTCGGTGCTGAATACAGCACGCTTCCTGCTTATCCGATGCAGGATATTTTCAGTTGCTCAGTCGGTCTGGGCTTCAGTCCATCGATTTAAAGAGTATAAAGTAGTCGCGATTGCTAAAGATCGTGGCTACAACTTTTCTCGCCAGAGGAAGGTTCTCCAGGTAAGCTATCCATATGCACTCTAGGTCTCAAGAGTCCTGGAGAGATGTCGGAGATATTTATTTCAATACACGTCAGGGTCCTATTTATATCAACGGGAAGATACACTGGACAATCTCCTATGCCAATTCATCAACAGAGTTGCTCTATTATCTATCGACCTCTAAACTGAGCAGGGTAAGGTAATAGACAATGTTCAACAACAACGACACTTGCAGCTCACAGAGCTCAAAGAGAGCATCTCTGTTATCATCACTTCGAGTCAGACATCAAGATATGGACTCTCAAGGAATACTACAACAGAATTTCCTGGGAAAGAACTCATATCATTGAGCTCCCTCAAGACCGACAGGGACACCTTGCAGGTTTCCGAGACTCGCTGGCATGTGGCTAATGACGATGCTTTACAGATATGGTTGCACGATGTGATGATCCTGTACGATGAAGCAAAGGATTCTGAAGAAAGATGCAAGATGTAATGAGGAACCCGCGTTTCAAGTGCCTGGCATCTCAACACAAGTTACAGGCCGAGCCTCGTGCCTCTGAAACTAATAGGTTGCAAAGCGAAAGTATTTTCTGTTCAAAATCATTTGATTCAACACGAGGAACTACCACCTAACTGTACTCCCAAAGGGTAGTCATTGAATTAAATCTTTAGATTTTCTTCATTCTTGTATTCAATAGAGAGAATAGCTTCATGTATACTGCATTCCAAGATGGAGGGAACATTGCTTCTAACTTGAGCGACGGTAATATATATGACCAAAACAGCAGCTCATATATCAATCAAATTGATGATTATGAGAAGTAATGCAATTTCTATTTGGTGAACCATCACGAGAAAATGGCTCTTTGTCATGTCAATTGAACGTAAAACTATAACATAGGGATTTTTTTTCTTTTTCTTTCCCCCTTTCAAAGGGATGGCTCATTCCTTTTGCATTCTAGTGTTCTGTGGACAAAAAATAAGTCTAGGCTGAGATTGATAAAATATTTGCCAAAAATCTATATGAACATGTCTATTCTCAAATGAACGTCCAAAGAAAAGAACCACAGATGGTCAATTCATAGGCAACTTTGGCCTATATTATTCAATCGATTGTTCTTTTAGAAAAGTCGATTTTATGTAGATTTGCAATGTGATGTTATGAGGTAACAACAACAAAATCAAGTTCCTAAAAATAATTCGAAAAGTTAAAACACTTATCTATGTCTAGTTGGATCACCACTAGGTTGGGTAAATATTTTGACTGAGAGCATAATGATGGAGGAGGAATAGAAGGAGAAGATCATATAGTTTATTAACATGCACTAACGAAATAGTGTCTATGCTTAGTATAATAATCATCCAACAAATGCATATAGTTCTTTAGGCATATAACCAAGAGAAATAAAGAGAAACAATTTTTTTTACTGGTGATTCAAATCCTAATCTTTGAATAGGATATGCAATCCAATTAGAGTTTATATTGACTATGCCTAGAATTAAGATAAGGACAAAACAATTTGTTTATTCTATCGAGACTAAGATTTTTATCTTATAGAATTTGTGGCTAGAATAACTCTTATCCTTAGTCTCTATAAATATGACGTAATCTTTTAATGAGAAACCACCAAACCTAGGTCGTGAGCATCAAGGGAAAGACGAATAGTTCTTTATTAAGGCGCATGCAATTGATCCAACGACCGGTAGCAGAGGTATTTGTAGCGTTGAAAAATACTTACAAGATTCCCAAACCAACTCGTGATCGGGAGTCGGCGAATGACACCATCGAATGATAATGGACGCCGAATCGTTAAGACGCGAACCCGACCGGAAACTCCACAATACAAGCACCGGCTTAAACCGACTTGAACAGACGATCGGATTTCAGACCGCTGAGCCGAACGAACCAAGAATTAGTCCCTAATCAAATACATACGAACTCAAGCCCGAGACCGAGAAAAACGAAAACGACGCAAACGGCGAGGCGACTCTGCCAAGTCGAGGTAGCTCTACCACTTTGGTCGAGCCAACTTAATCTGTTTGAGGTGGTTCAGTTCCACCATGGTCGAGCCACCTCTACCATTTGGTCGAGGGTGTTCGGCCAAGGGTCGAAGTTGACTCCGCATTTGTATAATAGGGGGTCTTCGTTAAAGGGGATTTTTCCGAGTTCTAGGGATTTTGGAGAGCTTGGACTTCACCGGAGTTTGATTTTCCGAGAGAACCCTCGCGAGATCTACGAGCCGCTGACACATAGTTCCGGAGCACCGGCGAAAGCACGAAGTTCCGCCGACAATCGCGAGGTAAGCAAACTCGGTCGGCTACGATCGGTCATTGATTTCTCCTAGTAGATCTCACCCGCTCGGCGATCCTCTTCTTCGTGAGTGTGATCCCCGGCGCATCCTCTCCTTCGTGAGTGTGATCCCTTAGCGCTTCGCTTCCTTCGCGAAACGAGCCCCTTCACGCCTCAGAAGTTCCGTAACCCGGTTTCCACTGATCGAATTGCGCTGTGGTCCACGGACGATTCAAGTCCCTAAGACAGCGAAGAACCCACATAAGCGGTGATTTCGATAAACGGATCCGAAGCGCTTGTTCACAGGAAAAGAACGACAATGAATAACAAACCGACTTTTACCGCGAACAAGCGGGCGATTACAGCGGGGAGCCACCGCCTTAGATCGGAGGTCGCCGTGCCGCAACCGCGATTCTTATCCCGGTGGAGGAAGAGGTCGAAGTTCGAGTTCGACCAAGAGAAGTTCGAGGAATACCTATCCTCACCCTCCTCCGCATCCAGCTCCCACCGCTCCAAGAAGGTCTCCGCCAAGGAGAACCCGATGGGCCTCCGATGTAGAGCCCCAAGACGGCGAAGTCCAACCTCGCCGCAGGTAGCGAAAAATCCCTTCTACCAAGTCCGGATACAACGGCGCTCGAGATGAACGCCGATGACGCCAGGCCTCCAAGCGAGCCCGCCAAAGGCGACATGAGCATGGCGCCACGCCAGGCGTCGCGGTAATCCATGGATGGGGTCCGCTACGGCGGATCTAAGATCCGCATTTACGCAGGTTCCGCCTCGTGATCGACCGCTCATCCAAGCCGCCAACTAACGAGTGGGTCCGTGTCAAACGGAACCGCTCCACGCCGTGAGCGATCCGAAGCCGCGGCACTTCTTACCGTGCACGAGCGTTGGTACAACAAGCTCGTGAATTGAAGAAGGAGGTGGTAAAGAAGCCGCCAACAAACCATCAGGTTTGGAGGCCCAAGTCTAACGGTGCCCCAACCTCAGCTGGCACGGCCCCAAAACCTAAGACCGCCCACACTCCAGTTCCTGTCCCGGCACTTAAGCCGAAGGCTACAGGCGTTGCAAAGTCCAAGTCCGACGGCGCCTCAAAGTCAAAGACGTCTGCATCTGAATTGGTGGTGAAGCCAACTCCCGCCACCACCACCAATCCAACTATCAAGGATCATTTGGGTCCTCTGAAGGAATCGCGTCACTCCTCATGCAGAGGTCGCACCGCTCCACGGCGAGGGAAGATCCCTATGGTCCCACCAACCGGAATAAAGGTCAAGTCCGAGAGTCCGCCGAGACTTCACGCCACATAAGCGAAAGTCGAGGCGCAGTCACTTTTAATTTCTGGAAGGAGACGCTGTCTCGACGAAGACGACGCATACCCGAGGGATCGTGGCCGACACCGGCAGTTGTTCTGACT
This sequence comes from Asparagus setaceus, assembly GCA_012295165.1. Taxonomy (NCBI): domain Eukaryota; kingdom Viridiplantae; phylum Streptophyta; class Magnoliopsida; order Asparagales; family Asparagaceae; genus Asparagus; species Asparagus setaceus. Next base: position 21,755 of record CM022701.1, on the reverse strand, counting down.
CATACCGATGAGTCAGATACCGAAAGTGGGGTACGAGGAAATCTCGAGGATTCCCCAAACTCATACGGTCGTGCTTGTGCTCGAGCTCATCAAAACTGCTCTCGGTGCAATTGCCCGGCAAACTCGAGAAAAGAATTTCGGTCTTCCGAGAGACTTAGCACCGACACGCCAAGACCTAGGTCAAGGCGATTCCCTTGAAGGATGGCATCCCAGAAGATGAATGCCGAGGTCACTAATAATATGACCAACAAAGAACCGTCGTCACCGGGCTATTCCCAGCGCATCGCAAGCGGCTAACTTCGTTTCGCGGTCCGGACTATCCGACGGTCCGAATCGACAAACTTCTAAAAGGGATACCCGCGGAGGATGATGCGTCGGATATTGGCTCATAATCGCCTCGATCATCATGTATCTAGTGAAGGGAGCCCCCAAGAAGCGCTGATCGGTATAGATCAAGTGGCTAAAATGCTAGACAGCGTTGGCTAAACAACGGAAAACTTCAAGCTAGAGATGGATTTGTCCATGCGACGATGAGAGAAATGCGACCAACAGATCCAAGCCTTGACAAAACATCGAGGTGAATCAGTCGGCATCGACATCGATCAAGATGACAAGGCGATTCGCCGAGGAGGAAACACGAGAGGATGATAACCCTCGAACCCGCATAGCGCCCATAACGTGAGGCATTTGCTCATGAGAACGAAGATCAAAGACCTCGAGCAAAATCAACTCATTGATTTCCGCTCAAGAGGTGAAGACATTCCGCATACCCGAGGTGGAATCAATCCGCACCCGTCTAAGTTTAATTTAATAAACTTCACACCGTTTGATCGGAAGGGTTCCCCAGCGATTGCTGATTTACTTCAAGTCGCACCTGAGTCATATCCGGAACGAGCCCGATGGTTCGGTCATTCGTTAGTACCACTGGGAGCTGCCGATTGGTACCGCCGTCTCAAGCGAGGAGCATTCACGAGCTGGGGCGACATGGAGTCCTTCCTCACCAACCCGGCGGCGATCCGAAGTATCGATCGGGACATTGCTCGGCGAAGCGAAGGGCGGAGAAACTATGGATATTTTTGTCAAGCGATTCGAACAAAGCAATGAACTGCGGGATCCAATAACGAAGAGTTCATCCCGGACCGCCACAACAACTTGTCGATAGGCGTGCTCGAGGCAATGGGGACGGCCCGTCTATAACGTGGAAGGACTTGAAGGTTCGTGGAGAGCAAGCGAAAGATTCCTCAAGAGGAAAAAGGCGGAAAGAAGCGGTAAACGGAAGAAGCTCGAAGTAACATCCCACGCGGCAAAGGGAAAGAGCGAGCCAAGGCGGTTTGAACCAAACGTTCCAACTCCAAGCCCGGCCGTAGCAGGCAGCAACGCGCCCGCAGCAGGCACAATCAACGGGCAACACTGGGCCATAGAAACGAAGGCCTCGAGTCGAGATTCCCGAAGTCCTATTCCTTTAGGACGGCGAGATTCCGGTCTCTTCAAATATCTTGGAAAATAACAAATCAAGCTCCCTCCGATTCAGAATCAAGAGGAAGCAATGAGGACGAACGACCCAAAATACTACGCGTATCACAGGGCAATTCATCACCCCACTAAATCCTGTTTCAGCCTTAAGGATAAAATCCAAGCTTTAATTGACGTATGGGTCATCACTGGAAGTCAAAAGAAAAGGTCGGAGCAATCACGGTGTCCATAAGCTTTGGGTCAGTGCCATTGACATGGTTTGAACCCAAACCGGTGGTCAAAGTCGCAATGAAGATGGTGAATGGCACACAACAACGCCGGAAAAGGACTTGTATCATATCTGACCTCAAATGGCGAAGTCCTGTGGATCCACCGAGACTTGCTTGAGGATGAGCAATGGGTAGCCTCTTCTTCATTGAAGAAAAAATCAAAGCGGAAGGGAAAGGCATGCCATGCTACTTCCGCAATCCTGGAGGGAGATGACGAACAGGTGGTAACATTCCATGTCCGGAAGGAACTCGAAGTCCACGCCACCGGGGACCGCAGTACAAATACAAGTACCGGAAGTCCCCCCTAATGCCAAGACATTGTCCGAGGCCGGGGTGCCAGCGATTCCCCTCACTCGTAGAAAGCGCAGCGGTGGGCGCCAAAGAAGCCACAAGCGACCACAAAGTTCACTCGAAGCGGTCGGTTCAATCACCCGATTAGAAGAGACAAATCGGGAAGCTCCAGCACATCGCTCGACGTTATGGCCCAATTGGCTAATATTCCCGCCAAAATCACTCTCTGAGTTCTTGCGGTTGTCAAAGAGACAAAGAAGCTCTTCAAGAAGCCCTCGCCGATTCGGAGGTCTTCCTCACCTCAGGTTAGAGTCCAAAAGAGTCGACCCAACAATGCAACCTAGGCTAAACACTTCCCTGCATCACAAAGGAGGATATGCGGACAAGGAATTCAAACACGATAGGCGGCTATACTTCACCGGGTATATTGGCTCTAGTGAAGTTAACCGGATCCAAGTCGATCCGGGTTCATTATGAGCATCATGCCCTAGCGCCTCATGTATCATCTTGGAATCCCGCCCGATGGTGGCGTCAATAAGCACGATGATCTGATTTAACACTAGCGGTCTCTACCGTGGGTAAAATCCGGATAAAGTGCCAAATGGGGGACTTAAAGTCCGAAGTCACCTGCTATGTGATTGACGCAGAGACTTCCTATAACTTATTGTTGGGTCGACCTTGGATTCACAGTAACGTTATAGTCCCATCCACTCTTCATCAGTGTCTCAAATATGTAGACACGAATAATGAAGTCAAGGCGGTGGTCGCGGACAAACAGCCGTTTAAGGGGATGGAGAATTATTTCGATTCTCTCCTCTACGGTAATGACCAGAAACTAAATCATCGGCCCAAGGCACGGACAGCGGTGAAGAAGTCTGAAGCGGGCTTGGTTATAGTGGTGGTTTTGTTTTAAATGACATTGTACCCCTTGTAATCAATCTTGACGATGAAGAATCGTCAGATGAACATTGTAATTGGCAAATTGCCGATGAATCAATAAATGACGATTTAGAGTACCCTTTGTCTTTGAATGATGTGATGACAGGTTTATACAACGATCGAGTTGCACACTTCGCCTGGTCATCTTGCTTTACACAAAAGCAGTTCCGAGACTCCTTTGGGACAGCACTCGTCATCCCACGAAGATCGAGTATTGAAAAAGACTTGGTTTACGGTAAAGGAGATGCAGTTCCAGCACCAAATCATTTCTTAGAAGAAGACGAAGATGACAATGGGCCTATCCTCCACACATTCAGATATAGTCCAGAAACACTGGGTATCATGAAGAGGTGGGGGTACGACTTGACACAAGGGGAAGGTCTATGTTTTGGGCGAGGTCCTCGAGTCCCTCCCAGAGCGGCATATGTCCCAAGAGGGAAGCCGGATAACTATTATGCATTTAGACGGGGATTGGGATACGAATCCTCTTCAGAAGATGAATGCTCATGGCTGATTGATAATAATCCACCGATAGATGGAGGGCGGACATTAAATGCGATTCTTGGCTTGGGATTAGACACGGCCTCGGAGAAGCCTTCAAGGCTTTGATGTCAAATATGGCTACGGTGATCACGCGCTCTGTTGAGAGTGATGAACATGCCAACATGGGAAGACCCATGGATCCATCAACTTCGAGAGGCGATTTGGGGATAGGTTGAACAAAGAGCCCCCACTAAGGCGAGGTAGTCGAGGTTAATATGGGTGATGAAGAGCATCTAAGCTCATAAACATCACAATACTCTTCCCTCGGAAGAAGAGGAAAGTTGATTGCCTTAATCGGGGAGTATATCGATGTATTCGCACAGACTCTGAGGACATGCGGGACTCCGACCTAATGTGGCGACACATGGCCTCAACATCAAGGTGGATGTCAAACACAAGCAGCGGCAAGATGGTTTAGATCCACAAATATGCAGGCAATCATTGTGAAGTGAAACTCATAGAATCGGGATTCATCAAGGAAATTCAACATCCGGTTGGGTGGCGAATATAGTCAGTCACGAAGAAGAATGGCTCCGATTAGGATGCGTATTGACCCTACGGAGATCGACGGCTGCGCCCAAAGGCGACTTCCCTCTTCCAATCCACCGATGTCATAGTCGACAATATATGTGGATTTAGAAAGATATGCGTTTCATGGATGGTTTCTCGGGGTTCAATCGGATCAAGATGCACCCGATGATGCCAACCTGCGTTGAGCGCCCATGAATATATTGCTACGGTCATGCCGTTCGGCTGAAAAATCGTGGCGTACCGGCGTGGCGAAAATTTTCGGGGACCATCTCAGGAAAGCGGTCGAATGCTACGTCGGCGACTTGGTCGTGGCGTGACAAAGGAGATCACATCAAAGATCTTAGAATGGTATTGAGCTCATGCGAACCCATCGACTAAAATAAATCACCTTAAATCCTTCCTTGGGATGTCCGGTGGCAAGTTCACCGGCTTTATCATCGCGATAAGGGCATCACGTCGATCGACAAAGTGAAGCGATCCAAAGTTGCAACCCAGAAATGCGAGAGAACTTCGAGTTACAAAAGGCGATTAGGCGTGCATCCAGGCGGTTTATATCAAACACAATGCGGAAGTGCCAACCGTTCTCCAAGTTGAACAAGAAGCGTGTCATTTATTTGGGGCCGGCGCGAAGGCATTGAAGAGATCAAATCGTATCTCGCTAAACCTCGTTCTTGTTGCATGATGCGGAAAACCGTTTACGATCTCGTCAAGACAGCGGATCACTTTCGTTAAGCGCCTTACAGCGGGGCGATGGCAGTCCTGAAGCGGCGATGTATTACTGGCGAACATTGGTGGCGTTGAGTCGATATCGATGAATTGAAGCGGTGCCTTGCATTAGTGTTACTTATTCAGAAAATGCGGCACTATTTAGTCGAGCAGGCGATTTATGTTATCTCTAGCGTATCCGGTCGAATATTTATGACGGCCGGCCTCAATGAGTTGGCGTTTGGCGAAATGGGCCTTGCTCTTGTCCGATATGACTTGCACTTCCGGCAAAAGTCGGTCAAAGGACAGCGATTTCGCGATCTCTGGTACCAACCCGACCAGAGCCTTGGTTGAGCTATATGATGATCTTCGGATGTCGAAGTCAACACTATCGCACCAACAAATGGCGTACTTTGGGGCTTCTCGGGCCACTAATGTGGCGAAGTGCCGGATGTTCTAAAATCTCGGTAGAGTGGGTTGTCTTGATTTCAGGGAACCATGTCATGCCCGTGCTTATTCACTCACGAACCTTGCTCTAATAGCATTAGCCGGAATACAATGCGCTACTTATTGGACTTAGTTCCCAGGTGGGGTGAGTATCTCGGCGTCGCGGCGATTAATTGATAGTTAAGCGGTCGTGGTGACTACGAGTTAGGAACCACGATGCAGTCCCCTATCATCGAGATAGCGTTGAAATGGCGGACTCATTTGAAGAATTCTTCATCGGAATATATCAGCCCTTGAGGCGGCTCATGCGGATGCATTGTACATTAGCGGTATGTTTAACCTTAGAGACCGGCGACTAGTTACGATCGGGACTCATCGACTTTTGTACGATATATGATGGGGTACAAGAAGACAAAGGATAGTTACCAAAGAGGTACATGCAACCCAAACCAAATTGGGCCAGTTGGCTTTCCTATCATCGATTCGTCTTGCGGTACTGCTTGGGAAGGCGTGAAGGAGAAGAGTCAATCCGTGAAGAGCTCCAAGATTCTTCTACGATCACGAGACCGGATGTTATATGTCGCCGAGTACGATGGTCTTCTCGATGCCTTTCAAACAAAGGAAGAGGTCCGCCGGAAGCACATGAAGGTGAATGTGGCGCTGACGGTCCCAAACTCTACAATCGAATGGGAGAATGGGCTGCACGTAACAATGATTAATGGCCGATCGCGTATATGGGGATGCCGCGGCGTGTGTCAAATTCCGCGCGGATTATATGCATCGGCCTCGGAAGCATTGCATCCACCCATACATCGGCCATTGAGACATGGGGAATGGGCGTTGTAGGTCCGTTTTCCTCCCTCCGGTCAAAGGCGATCGAGTTTATTCTAGCGATCACCGACTACTTCTCCAAGTGGAGCTGAAGCAATCCGGCTAAAAGTAAAAGGCCCGATACCGGTCGTCAAATTTATCAAACACCATGTCATCTACAGACCGCGGTGTCCCAAGGCGGTCGTGCATGACAGGTCCCAATTCATCGACAATTCCTTCATCGGGTTTTGCGAGAATTTAAGATACAAGATGTCGTCAGCGACCTATAATCCGGTACAAATGGATTAGTTGAAGCGTTCAACAAGACAATCATCAAAATTACATCAAAGCTTGTGAGAAGAATAACAAGCGAGGCTGAGATGATAAACTTGGAGAAGCACTGCAGGCTTATCGTGCAGTACGCATGCATGGCTGGAGACCCATTATTTTACGGTCTACGGTGTGAAGCGGTTCTCCCATTAAATTGATTCGTCCGCCGCGCCGCCCTACATAGCGGGGAATGGCGATTGAAGAACAACATCAAAGCGTCTCGAAGAGCTTCGAGATGTTGAATGGCAAACTGGAAGCTCAACAATGCATTGAGTTTTACCAAGCTAGGATGTCGAGAGCTTTCAACAAGAAAGTCGCACGACAACGAGTTTCAAAGAAGAGATTTGGTCCTCGGCGCTTTCGACGATGATAATCCTCACTTCGAAGAAAGGCAAATTCGAGCCTAAATGGGAGGGTCCGTTTATAATAGAAGCGGTCTACTCCAATAGTGCGTATCGCCTAATAACACAAAATGGCGACCGGCATTAATCTTAGATAAATGGGAAGTTCTGAAGAAATACTACCCTTAGTGTCTTCGGGATAACCCGTTCGGCCAGGGAAGTTCCTCGTGGGATGTTGCACCCACTTTTCTTGAGGATAACCCTAAATTTATCCTCCATCTCAATTTCCCCACCGATCAAATTCCTTGTGGTGGGTCTACAAATTTTAGGACAAAGAGGCCACTCAAAGTCCCTTTCCTTGAGAGAGAGATATAAAATTCTTCCTCTCCGTAAAATCTTTTCGTGACAAGCGGAGGGTTCTATCCATCCCTTTTCTAGGTAGCGCGGTAGGTATCTTGTAGGGATTTTCAGAACCCGGGTTGTCCTTTGAAGGTCACACGAGTCTCTTCGAGTTCTTGGGTGGAGATCCCACTCTTAGTTCCATCTCTCTCTAGGTAGCGCCCGTGAAGGTATGCAGGGATTTTGAACCGGAGTTGTCGCTTTGAAGGTTACACAGTCCCTTCGGTTCTCGGAGTGGAGATCCCACTCTTAGTTCCATCTCTCTCTAGGTAGCACCGATTGAAGGTATCTTGTAGGGATTTTTGGAACCGGGTTGTCCTTTGAAGGTCACTGAGTCTCTTGGTTCTTGGAGTGGAAGATCCCACTCTTAGTTCCATCTCTCTCTCTAGGTAGCCCATTGAAGGTATCTTGTAGGGATTTCGGAACCGGGTTGTCCGGCTTGAAGGTCACGGGTCTCTTAGTTCTTGGGTGGAGATCCCACTCTTAGTTCCATCTCTCTCTAGGTAGCGCCCGAAGGTATCTTGTGGGGATTTTCGAGACGGGTTGTCCTTTGAAGGTCACTGAGTCTTTTGATTCTGAGGCCCACCCTTTATGGTTTTATTAGAAATAGAACATAAAGTTCCTCCTCTCTCACCAATTTGATCCTATCAATCAAAACTCCTTAATCCAAGATTCTTCTTGGGGTATTTTATCGAAGCCTAGAAGGGATAAAGCCCGGCCTTCGCCGCGTTCTTAGGTTTAATCTTTCTCCGTTGAAGAAGACACCGAGTTAGATTAAGGGCATTTTATCCGAAGCCTAAGAAGGGATAAAATAGCGCCTCACCAGCGTTGCGGTTTGTCTTTCTCCGATTGAAGAAGACACGAGTTTGATTACGGGAATTTGATCCCGAATCCTAAGCGGGGGATAGGCGGAAGCGCTAACCGCAGCGTCGCCGGGTTAGTCTTCAGAGTGAAAAGCCGAAGCCTACGTATTCAACATAAGTAGCATTAAGTCTAAGAGAGTTTCATTCTTTTAGCACAACGCTGTGTGTAGAACGGATTTAGATAATTACATGCTAGCCCAACTCAAACGTAGTTGGTAAATGCCCATCAAACCTGAGGGTCGGGGTTGGCCAATAACCCTAAAGTCAACGCCACACGCTGCCGGTTTAGTCTTTTTCCATTGAAGAAGACACCGTGAGTCCGATTCGGGGTATTTTATCCCAAGCCTAAGAAGGGATAAAGCCAACGCCACACGCTGCTGCCGTTTAGTCTTTTTCCGATTGAAGAAGACACTGTGAGTCCGATTCGTATTTTATCCCAAGCCTAAGAAGGATAAAGCCACTTCACACGCTGCTGCCGGTTTAGTTAGTCTTTTTCCTCATCAGAAGAAGACACCGTGAGTTCGACTGGGTATTTTATCCCGGCCTAGGAAGGATAAAGCCAACGCCACACGCTAGCCGGGTTTAGTCTTTTTCCGATTGAAGAAGACACCGAGTTCGACTCGGGTATTTTATCCCAAGCCTAAGAAGGATAAAGCCAACGCTTCACACGCGTTTCGGCTTAGTCTTTTTCCGATTGAAGAAGACACCGAGTTCGATCTCGGGTATTTCATCCCAAGCCTAAGAAGGATGAGTCTACTTAATAACACGCTGTCGGGTGGTCTCTTCCGAAAAGAGTACCAAGTCTATGTATTCAATATCATAGCAACAAGTCTAGAAGAGTTTCATTCTTTTAGCACAACGCCACATGCGAACGGATCCTGATAATCGCGACGCCAGCCCAATTCAAACGGTAGTTGGAAGGCTAATCAAACCCGCTGATGGTCGAGGGTTTGCCAAAATCCTATAAGTATTATGGTTAATTATTTTCATAAGTAAAAGAATCATAATAAACAATGAAGGAATAAATCTTATTCGTTGAATTAAACATAGAAGGAGCTACAACCGCTTAAACATCAAGTCTATGATAAAAGATTTGTTGTTCAAGCCGGTGACACTTCACCATTGTAAGCCCGGTGGAGTTCTTCCCGCAGCTTAGCCTCAAAGACGCCTCATCGGTATTCAGTTCGTGAAGCTTCTTCCATCTCACGTTTCGCTTCGACAGCTCGAAGTTCCCTAGATGACGGAGAGCTTTTCCTTGTTAGCCTTAGCCACCCAAACCGCTCATCTTGTCTTCCTCGACATGGAGCTCTCTCGAAAGCAGATATCCTCTCGCGACTCGCCACAATACCACCGATATGGTTTAGGAAGAATATGTTTCAGAACAAAGCCCGAGCTGATCGGCGCGTCTTCCAGATCTGACCTCGAGCCCAAGAAAACACGAGCATCGCGCCATGCCTCTAAACGCTGGCCGCCCGGAGCAGCTATGTATGAGGAAGCTCCCCTGCCCGGGCAGCCTAAGCTTTCCTCCGTGATGGGCGAGGTCGCCAACAATGGCTCGAGCCAGCTCGGATAACCCATATCCCGTGATCAAGGCCATCCGGATCGCAAAGCACTGAATCGATGAAGAGAAAGCCCGCCATGAAGGACCTTTTCGATCACCGTGTTCACCAAAGAAAAGAATGAGCGTACTTCCAAACAGATAATAAGATGGGATGGATCTTCATCCAGCATCAACGCTCTTGCCAGATCATGGAGTCGAGATGTAGGCTCTACACAGAAGAAAAGAGGACTTTAGAATTTTCAGTCAAAAAATTGGCGAAAACTTATTTGGCTAAAAGACTCTTACCCGTCTCCTTCGGTGTAGTTTCAGAGACTAGTGAGTCTCGTGAGGCGCGATCTATCGCCGGATGTCATTAACCGATTCGAGCCCCTCGTGTGCTCATCTATCTCAACCGCCGTGGTAGCCGATTCTCGAAAGCCGGAAAGAGGAGTCCCTGCCACTACACAAAGGGAACGTCTCAGCCTCTTTTAATTATAGTGGTATTGGCCAAACGGCTGGTCCTATAATTAATCGAAGAGAAAATTCATACCTTCTTCAGGGATGGTAGCTTCAGGTAAATCTTCACCAAATGAATCGCCATCCCGCGGACTGCGCGTAGCGTGTCATCCATGAAAGTATTGCCGTGATAAACCAGCCTTCCACGAAATCTTCCATTGAGAAGTCTGAAAAAGAAGGCATTAGGAAAACGAATGCAACTAAGAGTTGACGAACAATAGGTAAAGCTACTTACCTCCTATAGTTGGGCGCAAACTTCTGTTGAGCTTTCTGGGAAATGAGCGAGAAAGGCTTCGTTGTCCGCCAATGCTTCTCGCAGAGCTTCTCTGGTAGATTGAGAAAGCCGTAAGAGTTCAAATAAAGTGATCCTCACGGGATGTTGGAGAGTTGGGCTAAAACATCGAACCGAAAGGCCTTCAAAGTTTCGTGTGTCCTTCCCGAAGCTTTGTTGTACCGACCTCCTTTGTTTTGGGCTCACTAACCGGCGCCTTTGTCGCTATGTCGGTGTTGCCTCGATACCCCTTTAAGAACTCCTTTTCACCACGGTGGCCAACGCCGGTACAAGTTGCGGGTCGGACGATTTGCTCTTTTCCCAAGACAGCCAGGTGGCGCATAAGTCTTCCCTTTGACTTTGAAGAAGTCCATTGTTCGCCTCGATAACAAGTCAAGGTGAACCCACATAATTTCGCTTTCTACGTGTGTAAGGGACCATACCTTGTTCCTCCCGCTGTCGGAGGTCAAAGTTCACAACTCGCTTCCGCTGAGGGATTGGCTTTACTCCATCTTGCACTTGGAATTCGCAAAATCACCAAATCGAGAGCCACCATGTTTGCAGACACCTTCTTCTCGATCCTCTCGCAGAGTCATAACACCGCCTCTAACAAGACTTGGATCTTGTCCTTCAAAATGTAGCATGACCTTGCCGGTGGTGTACCATTCGATGGTACATGCGATTTTGGATCATCCGCCCTGAAGCTTCCTCCCGCTTCCTTATTTCTCGAAGCTGATCTTGTTCATTTTGAGTAAAGTTTTAAGGATTGGTATGACTCGTCATCCTTAAAATCATACTTCCTCCGAGGACGGCCACAAAAACATTCGATTGAAGGGTCTCAAGTAGGTTGGGTCTCCACGGCCAAAGTCTCCTTCCCCTTCGATTGCTTTTGAGAATAAAATTGTTCGATTGCCCCTTTTTATGACGAGAACTCGGGTTCCTGGCCGATCCTCTTAAGCATGTTCTCAACTTGCTCCCTTGCCTCACCAAGTCCCTCCAAGAGTGTGCTTCAACCGCACTCCATCTTCAAAAGTATGTTGATCGAGAGGTTGGCTCGCGACATTCGATGAATGTCGCCTGAGACTCGGTCCCGGAATGCAAGGACCGATTCCGAATCGCTTGACGAAGTGCCGACAGACTCGCCTTTGCTTTTCGCCAACAAAGTGGCCATAGACATCTCGTCATCATCGAAAAATCGGGTCATAAAAGCCTCTCAGAATCTTTCCAAGAGCCGATAGAACCGTGCTCTAACCTTCAAACCACTCGAAAGCCACCTTTAAGAGTGCCGATGAATAATCGGGTCATAATAGGATCGCACTGCTATATGCCCGGTTTGCTTTGGAAATAATAGATGTGTTGCGACGAGAACTTTTTCCGCCGAATTGCACTAGGTTAAGTGGCTTGAATTTTAGAGGATGGGACATCATCCCATTCTACGTGATATGGTCTTGCCACCCCCAAATTCTTAGATTGCCCTTGAGTTTAAGGGCATCCACCGCTTTGAAATCCCCAAACGTATGATCCCGCTTCTTTGTACCTGATTCGACCCGCTTCGACGACATTGAATGGACATCATGATCCCCTCATAGCCTTCGCTTCGATTTGAACCTCCGACGAAGCTCCATCATTACTTCTGCCGCCCGATAGACTCTTGTTGAGCAACAATGAGAGCTTGTTGCTCTTCGATCTTCTTTGCCATCTCTTCCTCTTTATCGCCCATGAGGACGCCGACTTGATCACTTATATCGTTGTTTGAAGGTTGAGATGTGGCCATGCCGAGTTTTCTGATTCTTCGAGGTACCCCCTACCAATTGGCTATAGTCAACGGATTGCCGCCCCACGTAAGATCGGTGCTTCGATAGCGCTTTGACTATTGATTAATGCGCCAGATCCATGGGGAATACCGGCCGCACGATTTAGGACCGTCATGGGTCTTCGCCCCGCTTCTCCCAATCATGTTAATAGTCACCTGTGGGAATGACCACCGCGGTCGCTTGTTTTATGGCTAAACCGCCTTCGCCTAGTTGACGGGTCGATAATCGCCAAATACGTAAGGTTGATGTCGATGAACATCACGCCGCATGGCGAGATGAGCTTCACGCAAAGAATGGGATTGCATTTGACCGGCATCACGCTTGCGAAAGTGAGATAATCACGAGATCGGCGGGTGTACCCCGCTGATCCTCAAAAACGAGCCTCATATGAGAGAGACTCTTTAAATCGAGTTTGGCTAGCCTGGCGAGGTTGCCTTTTCCTTTGGTTTTGGCGGTGAGGTTCACCGCCTCGCCGAGGTTTGTCCCGCTTAGAGGAGACCTCATGTTGGCTAAGTTCGTTGCTTGGACGAGGTTCATTCTTTTTAGAAGGGACCTCATGTTGCTGGCGAGATTCGCCACTCAAACGAGGCTCATCCTTCAAGGGGACCTCGCGTTGTAGGCGAGGTTCGCCACTTTGACGCAGGCTTATCCCATTTTGAGGGGATCTCACGCTGACGGCGCAGGTTCGCCACTGGACGCAGGTTTACGTCGGGCTTTGGTTCGCAACTGCTTAATGCTCGCCTTGTGGACGGGTTCGTACCGGGCTTACATTTGTCTTGTTTTAAATGAACCCCCGATGATGACGAGGTTCGTTGTTTGAACGAGGTTCATCTTGTTTAGAATGGACCTCATGTTGTTGGGTAGGTTCATGTTTGGGTCTAAAGTTGATTCCATTTGTAAAACTTGAGAAAATTACACTTTGGTTCTCGCTACAAAGAAATTTAAATAACTTCTCACCAACTCGAACAAAAGACGCTACAAGTGTAGATCTCCGCTGCTGACTTTGCTCGCGTCGGACGCGAATCCGTGGACCACCGAAATGATCGCCGAATCGACGGTTTAGTTGATGCTTCGCAAAGGAAACAAGAACTTCGCCAGATATCTTAGCAAAGTAAGATATCTACTCTTCTCAAGAATAAGTCAAGGCTTAAACTCGAGGAATCTCCGCGGTGGATCGTGTTCTTGAACTCCCGAAGCTTGGATCTCGATTGCCCTTTCGGGTGCACCGCCTGCCGACGAAGAGGGTATTTATAATCTTTGGGAAACGTGCCCTCCGTAAACACAAATGTCATGAGTGCTCAATATTTGTAGTTAGCGCGCACGAAATGCCATACTAAGTCGCCGCCACCGGCGCAGGCAGTGCCTACGCTCACCGCTTAACGAGGCAAGATACGCTCACCGGGCGGCGACAGATGAGCCGCCTCGCTAACCGGCGAGGCAATGTCGCCCCTCCACCGTTGTAACGTTTTTCCGCTTTTAGGCATGATTAAATGCTCTAGAATCACGCCTAGTATGATCTTCAGCGTAACCGCATTAAAGTATTTGAACGCCTCGGCGCCGATAAAGTCAAGTGGGCCCCACCAAGCATTGATTTAGACCCTTCAAGAGCTCGCTTTGCGTATTCGGTGTCTCGCTAGTTGCGAGGCACATCAAGGTGTCTCGCCGTGGCGAGGTTCAACAAGTGTCTCTAGTACGAGACATCAAGGTGTTCCCGCCGTGGCGCAGACACAAGTGTCTCGCTAACGGCGACATAAGCAAGTGTCTCGCCATGGCGAGGCATTAACTAGTGTCTCGCGATCAGAAGCGACACAATCTTCTCATCTGTTGACTTCTTGAGATTTCGACGACATTGTCCTTCGATCTTCTCATAATTTAGTCATATTTGAGGTTCTTCAAAGAATTTTGATGCCTACAGATCCTCCCTCCGACTCCCCGTATTTTATCGAGGGGTCCGGAATACTTTGGATAAGATGCATTGCTTCGCTCAACGCTGAACTTTGTAGAAGAGGCCCATGTTTTGCTTCGCTGAACCCCGGCACGCTGCGTTTCACCATATTTTGGGATCAATAATCGTTGCATTTGTATTTGAATGGATTGAAATGTCAAGTCCATTTTGGACTAATCATCTTCATCTTGAAAGTCATCACTTGGGTTGTAATTGAGATGCCTTAAGAGTCATTCACCACTATTGCAATTTTGTTTGTGTTTTCTCTTGGGGCTAAAACGAACTCGCTGTGTCTTCTTGGGGCTAAAACGAACCCGTTATTGAGTAGACCTCTCATTCATAAAAGGAATCGAGAGGAGATTTTGACCATGGTCCTAACCGTAGGAAGGTTTGACCGAATAGAAATTTGAAAGTGGACCTCGTTCATGGAAGGAATCGAGAGGGAATTTTGACCATGGTCCTAACTATAGGAAGGTTTGACCATGATAGAAATTTGGAGCGATCCTTTGTCGGAAGGTTTGATCGCTCAATGCGGAAGAATGGACCTCTCGTTCATGGAAGGAATCGAGAGGAGATTTTGATTATGGTCCTAGCGTAGGAAGGTTTGACCGAATAGAAATTTTGAGACAATCCTCTCGCATGGAAGGTTTGATCGCTCAATCACGAAGTGGACCTCTCGTTCATAAAAGGAATCGAGGGATTTTGACCATGGTCCTAGCGTAGGAAGGTTTGACCAGGATAGGAATTTTGAGACAATCCTAGCTGTAGGAAGGTTTGATCTTTCAATCGGAAGTGGACCTCTAGTTCATGGAAGAATGAGAGAGAGGATTTTGACCGTGGTCCTAAGCGTAGGAAGGTTTGACCGGGATAGGAATTTTGAGACAATCGAAAGTGGACCTCTCGTTCATGGATTATCCACCCCGACTTTCTTTGCAAAGTGAACATTCATTTAGAATAGTTTATACTCATATTCTATTGGAGTAAGAAGGAGGGCAGTTTAACCTCTTATACTCATCGGAGGAATTCCTCATTAAACTTATTCCGTTAAGGCGCCGGCCGATAAGGCTTGGATGATGGCCTTGAGAGCTAAGCAATCCTTAGTAGGATGGAGGATCCTCACGTAGTGCCGATATTTAGGGTCGAAGTCTTATCGACCTCCTCGATTTATAATCGGAGGCAACTTGATTTTGTTGTTATCAAGGAGGTGTTTGAAGATGATGGAACTTCTTCCGTCTGCGAAAGAGTATGTCTGTGGAATTACGATTTAGAAGCTTTTTGGCTGATGCGTTGTTGCGGTTTGACTAATAGATCCTGGATGCCTTTCCTCTATTACGAGAGGAAAATTTACTTGAGGGTCGTGATCATTTTGCCTCTTCGGCTTTCTTCCTTCGAGGAAGCGTTAGGCTTGTTCTCCTCGTATTTTGGATCTTTCCATGTAGTTGGCGGTGACCCCATGACTTCAACGGATCAATGGCGAGATTATTGTGGCACGTCGCAATATGAATTCCTCGGTGATTGGATCTTTGCAGTTTATAGCCTTATTGGGAAGCTTAACGAAAGTGTCAATTGTCTCCCCATTCTTGCTTTTCATCCAAGAGGGTTCCAATCGAGACTTGGTGTCGTCATTGAAGAAGTTGAGGAACAAGCTTTCCACATCATTCCAACAATTGATGCTACGGCCTTGAGTCTTCGATACCAATCGAAGGCATACCGAAAGGTACCAACGAATGACCAATCATCAAAGGCTCATTTCGAGATCACCCCAAATGTGATTTGAAGTAGATCGGGTGTTGTGTAGGTGACCCTCTCCCGTCAAATGGTGAAGTTGATCAAATTGAATTTGGTGGGTGAATTGAATCCCACTCTCTAGGATACGGACACGGGATACAGTCCTTTTGACTTCTGTCGCGGACATCAAAGCATTGATTTTATCTTCAAGCTCTTTCATCCTTCCATCATCCTCCCTGTTTTGGATTACTAATAGGAAGAATTGGACCATTTCCACCTTGAGCACCAGATGCATTTTTCTTTGGAGGTTGATCAGTAAATGTGTTCATCAATCTCCGAATGTTGTCTTCATTTATGGGCATTATGGTGGGTAACTCCACCTTGTTGGTTGGATTCGGGTGTTGGCCGGATCGAGGGTTATGCATAATGGGTTTGCAACTCCCTCATCTGTTGCATGGCTAGCTCCATCTCTGTTCTCATTTGACCTTAAGCTCTTCTCTTTGCTTGGCTAAGGATTCTTGTAACATTTGAGCGGGACATCGGGAGTAATTGCAAAAGCTTCTGCGGGATGACGACCAACACTTGACATTGTGTCATCGGAGCTATCGCCGAATTGATGTGGAAGCCGTCATCGATGACTCTCCTCATGCATCCTTCTATAGTCGATGCGTTGGGCAGCCAATTGTAACCGAGACATTCTTTGAAATCGAGACCCAACCTTTCCTCCGAGTGAAGTCGAGTTGCATCCGTCGCCGGTCCTTTCCTTTGTTCACCATGTTGATAGTCACGGAAACTCATCAAATTGGATGGATGATCTCTTTCTTCTTCGACGTCGTCTTGGTGGCCCGAATCTTACATTGCGGCGAAGCCGTTCAATCTTGAAGCTCTTTGTGGGTGGCGTTAGACTTCGGAAACGGGCATCATGATAACAACATCTTAATCAATTTTGCACATGAGCAAGAACAATCTATTTATTCGATCGTCCTCTTTAGGTGTGTTGCCACCGACGATGATGTGGTTGGTGTGGGTTATTACAAATTGCACTTCCCCCAAGTGTAGCGTTGTCCTTAGTGGAGGACACGTCTTCTTTTGGGGGCGTCGACTATTTGACTTGAGAGACAACTTTCGTGGCGGCGCGTCATCACGAGAGTTTACGTATGAATCCGAGGGTCTGGTCATCTCTCATGATTTTGCAGTCACTTGCCTCAACTTCTTCTTCTCGGCAGACTGTGGACCCCTTGTGGGATGCTCAAGCGAGATGCAATTGGAATTCTAGAAGCACGAGATGTTTCGACTTGTTGGGACTCTTACGATTTGGGTAATCAAGTTTCTTCACTGGTACCTTGCCTTTATTTCTACGTGGACCAAGACGACTAAATGAAGTTGGCGGATTCCGGACTTAACGATTGATACCTCAGCAGGAGAAGTGGAAGAAAGGCGGAAAAGTCCGTTTTGCTAAGGCATGGAGGGCTGCCATTTGTGAGGCAATTGAACTGTCACCGGCGAGGAGCGGTTTACACCTATTGTTGGCGGCGACTCGGTTTCATCTCGGCGGCGGTTTATATCTCGGTTGAATGTTGTTGGCGAAGGATTCTTGAGCGATTTTGATGTCGACGGGACCCAAATTTTGTGATTTTGAGTCGATTGTTGGGTTGATTTTGACTCTTGCGCCTTGCGAACAACGTACGTGCTTTCGAGCAAAGCGTGCTGCGGCGTTCTGGCGCTCCTTCCTGTCAATCGAGTCCTTTTAACAAGAACCCATTCTTCCTTGTCGAGTCTTGGATTGAGAGATGCGGTTTGTTGATGCCTTTGATCCGCGTGAGTTGATAGTGAACTCCATCCGTCGACTCGAGCCTTGCGGCCCGGCCGGACCATCTTTGGTCGCCTTTGGAAACCCTCTTCGTCGATCGGTTGAGATCTTGTTGAATGAATCCTTCTTTTGAAAGGAGTCAACTTGGCGAGAACTCCGGCTTTGAGATCCAGGGGTGTTGTTGAGAGGAAATCGCCTGCATGTAAGCGGCAGAGCGAACCTCCCTCTTAAGAGATGATATCCTCGATGTTTGCGGGTGAGGAGGACTTGATGTGGAAGAGGAGATATTCTTAATTTGGCTTGATCGAAGAAGTAATCTAGTCCATCGACCATGAGGTCGGATATTTTACCGAAGAACATGACGCGATCTCGGGCTCGAGACCGTTGGCTCCCGTGGTCGCCATCGTGTTTGGATCGAAAGTTGATTCCATTTGTAAAACTTGAGAAAATTACACTTTTGGTTCTCGGTTACAAAGAAATTTAAATAACTCTCACCAACTTCGAACAAAAGACGCTACAAGTGTAGATCTCCTGTTTTCATGGGACTTTGCAATGCGGGGCCGTAATCCGTGGACCACCGACGTGTCGTCGAATCGGCGGGGTTTAGTTGATGCTTCGCAAGAAACAAGAACGGCCGATATCTTAGCAAAGTAAGATATCTACTCTTCTCAAGAATAAGTCAAGGCTTAAACTTCGAGGAATCTCCGTGTGGATCGTGTTCTTGAACTCCGGCTTTGGATCTCGATTGCCCTTTCGATGGCCGACCCCACTTGGCGGGCGTAGGAGGGTATTTATAATCTTTGGGAAGCGTGCCCCTCGAAACACAAATGTCATGAGTGCTCAATATTTAGTTAGCTGGCAGCTCGGTACCGGCGTAAAGCTGCCTAAGCTCGCTGGCGGCGGTGTTAAGCTGCCACCGTTGCGGCGGTATGAAATACCTGTTGGCGGCGGCGATATATTTGCCTGCGCTGGCGAGGCAATGTCGATCCCTCCAATTTGTTGTAACGGTTTTCACGCTTTTTTAGGCACGATTAAATGCCTAGAATCCGCCTAGTGGTATCTTCACGTAACCGCGCATTAAAGTATTTGAGCGTCTCTCGTGATAAAAGTCAAGTGGGCCCCAGCATTGATTTAGACCCTTCAAGAGCTCGTTTCAGTATTACGGGTGTCAGCCTTTGGCGAGCACAAATAAGTGTCTGCTAGTTGCGAGACACATCAAGGTGTCTCGCTTCGTGGCGAGGCACCAACAAGTGTCTCGCTAGTAGCGAGACACATCAAGTGTCCGCCGTGGCGGAACACAAAGTGTCATGCTTGGCGAGACATAAGCAAGTGTCGCTCATGGCGAGGCACAAACCATGGTCTCGCCAGTGGCGAACACAATCTTCTCATCATTGACTTCTTGAGATTTCGGCGACATTGTCATTCGATCTTCTCATAATTTAGTCATATTTGAGGTTCTTCACAATTTTTGATGCTTCAGGTTCATAATGGCGAGGTTCGTCATTATGGCGCTTCTGACGAGGTTCGTCCCAGAGCGAGCCCGTCTTGATTTCATGACACCCGTCGAGTTCATGATGGCGAGGTTCATCACTTTGGCGCTTGCTATGGCGAAGTTCGTCCAACGAGCGATGTTTGTATGGTTTTGATGGAACCTCATGTTGTTGGCGAGATTCGCCACTCAGACGAGGCTCATCTCTTTTCAAGATGACCTCACATTGTTGGCGAGGTTCGCCACTTGGGCGAGGTTCGGTCATGTTTCAAGCGAACTGTGTCGTTGTCGAGGTTAAGCCACTTGGACGAGGCTCATCCCTTTGGAGGGACCTCACATTGTGGCGAGGTTCGCCATGTGGACGAGGTTCGCGGCGGGGCGCGTCGTCTTGTTTTGAATGAACCCTTAGATGAAGACGAGGTTCACGACTTGGGGTGCAATGCGAGGTTCGTGGCGTTCCTCATCGATTCGACCCTCGATTCGTTTGGCCATCTTTGGGCGATAGTGAAGCCGTCCAGCGGACCAAAGCTTCGAGCCCTGGCGAGCTTAGTTCTGGCTGTATTTGTTTGGCACGTCGCGAAATTGGACCCTTGGCATATCCGCCTTTCCACCGAGGCGAGGTTCGCCGCGAAGCCAAAGTTTGGCTAATGGCCTCCGAGGTTGAGTTGGGCTTAACCACCCACTTCTTAGCTTTGCTGGCGCTTTGGAGCCTTGTCGAGTACAGAGTTCGAATGCTTCGAGATTCCAGAATGAACGTCAGCGAGAACGAAGTCTCATCGAGACTTCGTCGACACTGCGTGTCTTCGGGCTAGATGCCAGAGAGGAACTCCTCATACTTACTCGATCATACTCAAGGACCAAGGTTTGAACCTCGGTTCCACGCAACCTTGTGCGATTCATACCCCAGGTTCATCTAATGAATGGTTGCTCCCACGTGGTATGCATCTTACGTAGGGTCGAAAAATATTTATTGATTGGGCGAATGTGTTACAATCAAATTCTCTCGATGCAGAGGAAGAGATTGATTTGACTCCTCTTTTGTATGGGTTCTTGGTGGCGAGGATGCTTCACTCGATACTCAAGTCGAGGTTGCTTCCGTTGACGATCGGATCAAAGGCTGCGAATGATCTAGAGGTTGTTGAAGAGGTTCGATCTCTCTCTGCAAGTGCTTGATTTTCCAAAAGCTCTTAGACTTTTTCCGTATGACCGCCTCGTTGGGCTTTTAGCTATTTATGAGTACGCGTGTGTGGCTGCTCTGATGCTCGCGGCTGCTCGATGCTGCCGCTTCTGATTAGCGAGGCGCTTCTGATGAAAGCGCAATTGCTATAATAAAGCGAGCGGTGGACCTCGTCGGACTCACGGTGCTGCGGGCGAGCCTCGTTAAGCCCTTGCTGTAAGCGAACCTCGTCGGACCAGCGGCTGACTGCCGAGCGAGCCTTCACACTTTGATGCTCGTGTGTAAAGATCGAACTCCGCCCGCGTGCGAACCTGTTATTGGTCGGTCGCCCTCTTGAGCAAGTCTCGTTTTGGCGTGCTGCGGTCTAGCCTCGGTTGAATGCGAGATTCCTGCTGTAGGTGAACCTCGGTTGAATGTCGAGGTTCCTGCGTAAGCGAACCTCGGTTGAGTGTCGAGGTTCCTGCGTAGCGAACTCGGTTGAATGTTGAGGTTCACGGCTGTAGGCGAACCTCGATTGAGTGTCGAGGTTCATTCTGTGTGAACCTCGGTTGAATGTCGAGGTTCGCTGGCGTAGCGAACCTCGGTTGAATCGAGGTTCACCGTGGCGCGGTTGAGTGTCGACGCTTGGCGATCCTCGTTTGACTTTGATCTTTGAGGCGAGCCTCGTCAAACTCATTTGTAGGCGAGCCTCGTCGAACCGGCGTTGTGGGCGAGCCTCGTCAAACTTTGGCGTTGTGGGCGACCCGTCAAACTTTGGCGTTGTGGGCGAGCCTCGGCGACCACCGTTGGCGAAACTCGTGGACCATTGTTGAGCTTCGCTCCGTGCGAACCTCGTGTTACGATCGAACTCCGCTCTCTCTCGGTTGAGCGTCGAGCCTTGCGGCGGGGAACCTCCTCTTTTGTCTCTTAGCATTTTCTAAGGCTTACGTGAGAACATGCTACGACGAGCAGTCGTAACTTTCAAGCCGTGCGTCGAACGGACGAATTATATATGAAAATCGACTATCTGGCGAGGCGGAGCCAATTGTTTTGGTCATTTTGCCCAATTCCTTCCGGTTCGAGAGATATCCACTTTTTGTCTATTTTGTAAAGTCAAGCATGGTGAACTTAACCTTTAGGCGGACGACTTCACTTTCGAGATGGACCCTTAAGCTCTTTTGCTCATTCCGAGTTCTTTGTGAGGGATTAAGGCAATTTTATTGCCTACATAAATTACATATTGTTGTTATTTTCGTAATGAGTTGGTTGTTAAGGTTAGAAGTTGGTTGTGAAGTTATAAATTGGTTGTGAACCTGGTAATGAGTTTGTTGTGATTGTTGTTAACTAACATATAACCTTCACAACCAACTCATAATCTTAACAACCAATTCATAACCTTCATTCACAACCAATTCATAACCTTAACAATAAACTCATTACAGATAAATAATAACAATATGTAAATTCTGACTCTACTTTAATCTCAAGTCATCGATTTCAAATTTTTTAACAATATGTAAAATAACAAAAAATATAGCACCAGAT